>JADLSH010000215.1:600000-770374 GCA_016169945.1 Trachythela sp. YZ-2020 | reverse complement strand
AGCAATGCTAATTTCAATTTCAAAGGGTTTACTTAGAAATCTACAGATTGCTACGGGAATCAACCAATCAGACAAAAGTCACATTAATTTGTTGCGCGTGCGCATCAGCGTGTGTTAAGAAAGGATTCAGAAGCTTTTGCTTTTTGTCTTCGTTTGAGACCTGGTTTAGATGACGAATTGCCGTCCACAAAGATATTTCATATTAAACTTGACGAGTTATTAAAATTCAACGGAAATTCGACATGTAAAACAAGCCTCAAACGAAGACAAAAAGCTTCTGAATCCTTTCTTAACACACAGTTCAAGTTTTCCTTAATTATACCCATGTGTGAGCTGAATACAACAGGTTGTTTGACAGCAATGCTAATGAAAATTAAGCAAACAAATTCTCGACGTTTCGAGAATTTTTAATCTTTCAGGTCGTCGAGGTCATGTTTTCGTGTGCATAGACTGTGAAATCAATTAATTTTTAAAGAAATGAATGATGACCAAATTGCATAGCATGACGAAATTGTCGGGTTTGCTTCGCTACTAGATACCTCCTGTTCGTGTTTTGAAAATTTGCGCAAAGTACTTACGATTTTAATATCACATTCAAACGATTTTAATATCACATTCAAGTGATTCAACATTAATATTTGAACATACAATAACCAAACTTTTAGCCCGCGTTATTAGAAAAAGCGGTTTATTTACACTACGTACTTGATGTAATTTTTCATTCCGCAACTCATTCCGCATGCCATTCCGCAGAGTCATTCCGCCTTTTATAGTCACCGCTACACTTGCTACGCTTTGCTACACTTGCTATACACTTGCTGCACTTGTTACGCTTGCTACACTTGTTACGCCTGCTACACTTGCTACGCCTGCTATACACTTGCTACGCCTGCTATACACTTGCTACGCCTGCTATACACTTGCTATGTTTATTATTTATTTATTTTATTATTGGTCATTAAATATCGTAAGCACAAAATAGCGAATTGTGATATTTTTACATAGAATGATAAAATATATCAATAAGCTATATTACAAATTAGGTAAATATAAGACATTTATACAAATATATAGAATTTGATATATAAATACATATTATATATACAATTACAAATTTTAAGAATATTTATAACACATAGAAGGAATAAAACTACGTTTAAAACGTTCGGTTCTATACATTTTGGTAATGTGTAACACTCATTGTTTCCGTAGAAGATAATCGTGTACGTCGTTAGACCTAATGCTTGGTATAAGATGGTGGAGTCGAGATTCAGTATTACAGATTTTATTGAAAGTTTTGCTTACACAAATGGTCACGTCTTTCACTTAAAAGTATACACCCCGATAGAGATAGAGCATCGTTATAATGTACATCTGGGTACATAATTTTGAAAGCTCGTCTTTGTACTTTCTGTAGATTATCACTCAGAAACGATGGAATAAGGTTATGCCACATAGGAGCTAAGTATTCTACCACACAGGAGCGCAGTTTGTAACGCCTGTTGCACTTGCTACACTTTGCTACACTTGTTACGCCTGCTTCACTTGCTACACTTGCTGCGCTTGATACACTTGCTTCGCCTGCTACACTTGTTACGCCTGCTACACTTGTTACGCCTGCTTCACTTGCTACACTTGCTGCGCTTGATACACTTGCTTCGCCTGCTACACTTGTTACGCCTGCTACACTTGTTACGCCTGCTTCACTTGCTACACTTGCTGCGCTTGATACACTCCATTACAGCCCTGCCTTTCATTGATATTTTAAAATTTTCTCCTTACCTCAGTGTGGCAATATTTACCAATTAAAATTGGCACTCAGCTAAAATTAGTTGATGGCTTCCTTCCCTGCATGTTTAGCGTTGCGTAAAACTGAAGGAATTTGGCACTCAGCTAAATATAGTTAATGTTTAGCGTGAAATCGTCGGAATTTACACTCATTACTTCCATCAATCTTGCCATTATAACACTGTCTTTGTTTGAAAAAATTCCACCCCTTTCTTTCGTCAGCATGGCTATATAAAGACCTCAAAAACAGTTCTCAAGTTATATCTATCTAACACTGGCAAAGTATTTCTATTAACATCAACATATATCATTGGCTTGGAGTTGGATTGCAATTAAGGGTAAGTTACACAACAAAGCTAGTATTAACATTTTTACAGCTATATAGCTACCCAGTGATAGCAACCTAGGAAGAACGCCCATGTGTTGGTTACACGTCTAGTGATATGTTTACATTGTATCGGATATAAGGTATCATCGCATCTCGGAAACTGCGCCGGGCGGATAGAACTTTTGTTTACATGTGGAACGATGTGATGTTTCCATACCAACTTTTGTGTCGAAGCAGTGGTGGGAGTGTGCGCTTCCAAAGTCGACAACGATCGATGAGACAGAGCACGTACCATATCAATCCAAAATGGCGCCACGCAAACACAACTCACAAGTGCACAACTTGTTATACGATTGCCAATTGACGGTGCCAAAAATTAAGTTAGGATGGCTTCTGGTCGTCTTTTCTACAGTCCTGTGGCTGTGCACGAAATGAATAAAATGGCGCTAAAACGAGTATACAAAAACACCAAAAGCGTGGCAAATCGTAGAATTAGCCAATTTAAAACTGATTTTGGTTTGTCTTTATTAATCGACTATGAGCAGCCGCCATCTTTCGATGTCAATTCGTCCAACTGATACAAGTGAACGTAATTTTAGATACCAGGGACCGGTTGTACGAAGGCCGGTTAGCGCTATCCAGCTGATAGTGATTTTTTCAACCTTTGTAGGGATATAAACCCCAGAATGAATAAAAATTAACTTCAATTTTATAAATACTAAACTTTAATCTGGGTTATAACAATCAACGAACAATTGAAGAAAGCTTGAAAATCACTATCCGGTGGATAGCGGTATCCGCCCGTCGTATAACCGACCCCAGGACTAGAACATCTTAATATACAGTACAACTTAAGAACTTTACTGCAGCAGACTATATAGCTCGTTAAAATGTCTGTCCTTGGGAGGTTCTGCACTTCAGCGTCGGTCGCGATGTAGATATAGGAGCCGGTGGGTTTAGTTATCGTCAGCCTGGAAAAGATTAAACACAAATCTTGACGTTTCGAACAAAGGTCCTTCGTCAGGGGTGTTAGTAGGAAGTACTATTTGCTCGAAACGTCGAGATTTGTTTTTAATCTTTTTTCACGACAACTAAACCACTGGCTCCTATATAACTCGTTAATTAATTCTTCTTCTTTTTAAAGATTGCACAATGAAGACTTTGGTGTTTATAGTGCTCAGCATTATGGTGGTTATTTCACGAGAAGCTGACGGGCAATCCACATATTGCTCCCCTCGTTCAAATAGCGTTGTCTCACGTAGCTAAAAATAGATTCCCTCAGCTAAGACCCCCCACGAGACTCAGACAAACAAACTACTATTTAATATAGAATTATACTAGCAGCGAACTATCATTGGCATATTTTTTTATTTTATCTGCACTAAAACTCATTCAAATTTACACCAAAGTTAGAACATGGTTAGTACTAAGCACTGTTGCTGGGGAACGTGTGCAAGTGATTCGAGATATCCAGAAAAATTGCCGAAATCGCTTCAGGAAATGAGGGCTTCTGGCCTTGTTCTGGGCAAAAGGTATTTATACCTTTTCCAAAACCGTCGCAAGGAATTGAAAAGTCTCGTCGCTGGGTTTCAGCATGTTCGCGGGAAAACTTTGATGTATCAATGATAAATAGGAACACATATATTTGTGCAGTTCATTGGCCAGGCGAGAAAGGGCCCACGGATAAAGGGCTAAAGTGGTAAAGGGCCTTCGGCGTTTACCACTTTGCTTCAAGCCTCTACATTTAACCACCGCTTGAGTTGATCGACAGTATAATCTGATGGATCATGCTCAAAATATGAGCCGGGAACGCCGTCGTTTTCAGTGAGAGTTGTTAAATTTATCGGAGAAGCACTAGTTGTAGAATTCATTTTTAAACCAGACACAGTGCCAAAGGGCGGTTCTCTCTTTTATAGACTATTAAATCAATAAGTTAACCGGCTTGTGAAATATTTTTTCAACATATTTTTTTATTGTCAAAGCAAAATAGTTTTACTTATCAACGGAAGATTCCTCAGTGAAAAGAGTTTATATTTGAAATTATTTTACGTATAAGTGACAATCTTTCATTTGAAATAAATCCGTATTTTAAATATAGAATATAGTCGATAGAATAATAGACAATCCTAGATCTAGCTTCTTTTATAGTATTAAAACTAAAAGGTAAACAAAATAGACTATAAATAGTGGATACTAATACAGCGACAAAATAGTAAATGTTAAAAATAATGGGCACTATAAAAGCGAATATAAAACACCAAAAGAGCAAAATAATGGGCACTAAATCGACAAAAAATGGTTTTTAAGCGTCCAAACTTAGTATAAACACGAAAGCAACAATATATTAAAATAGACTATATAGGATAGTAGACCTATTTATAGCAGCGACAGAATAGTCCATACTAAAGCGATGAAATAGCCTATATTACAACTACCAAAGCAAAAATATCGACACTGGCACTTCGACTAAAGCAAAAAGTACAACGTGTGTATGATTCCGCACAAATAAACTTTAAACAAACTATCAAATTATCAAAATAACTCACAGCAAGCTCTCAATCATAATACAATTTATATTAAGAGTTGCCAATGTTTGTCTGAGTCTTGGCGGGGGGTCGGAATTCGTGACGTCACGTCGAGACAACGCTATTGTTAGAAAATGATATTTATCTAGATTTTGTTGGCATCTCACTGGTTTTGTAGATGGAAAATTATTGAGTGTAAATTATATACATTTATTAGACCTAACCAGGAACAGCTGCGAAAAATGCAACTATAGGTCCCTGGCAGGAATAGAATCTGTGCGATTCAATCAATCGCAGGGCCGCAGGTTCAATTCCTGCCAGGGACCTATAGTTGCATTTTTCGCAGCTGTTCCTGGTTAGGTCTGGTCTGATAAATGTATATAATTTACACTCAATAATTTTCCATCTACAAAACCCTCATATGATATTTAGTATATTCTCATGGTCAGGGCCACCCAGTGGGGGAGGGGGGGGGGCAAAGGGGGCAATTTTCACCTTGCCCACAACGAAAGGTATTACTGTAAATTGTCTTTCAGAATGCAGGAATTTGCCATTCCTGAGACCCTTTTCCGGGGGAGAATACCCCCAGACCCCTTTAAACTATTCTAATACTGAATGTAGATTGAGAATGTTATTTAAAGCGTTAAAGACTACAGAACGTAATCCAGAAGTTCAAGTTTATGGAATTCAATTTTCTAAACAAACACATGATGCGAAAGATCTTTAAGGATGGAAAATAACTAGGGCCCCAAAGTTACTTTTTTAACCAGGCACACAAATGTCTCTGTGCGGCCCTGCTCATGGTATATGATATTACCACGAATGCATCCATGGCAGCCCAAGCAGATAACCCAGTTTTTACGATGTTTGTAATGTTCATTTCTTTCTATAGTGGTGGCATGTGTTCCACTGCGTATGCCTTGCCCACCATGTGGAGGATTCAGTTATTGCCCACGGGACATGTGCCCACATCTTTGCAAAAGAAAAGAGAAGTTCTGTTGTATTTTACTCAATTGAACATTCTTGCTTGAACGAGCGGCTAATCAACTCGGTTAAATATCGTACACCTTGTTTCTTCTTCTTGTTTATCTTAATTTTGTACTGTGCAATGTTAGAAAGATTGTAAAACTAAAAATGAAATAAACTGGTTGTATTTTATCTTGAAATATCTCTGCAGTTCATTCTACCCGTTTAGGGCTTGTTTATATGAGCCGGGAAACTCACTTGAGTGAGATCCGTATGTCCCCATTAATTTATATATGTAAAAATCATTGTGTATTTGTGTATTTATATGGGATCGAGACGAGCCTCGCGCTAGGTGGGATCTCAGTCAAATTTGCCGGATAAAAAATTTCATATATCATCCTCCCACCTGACCGAGATGGAAATGTTTTGCTGATTGGACCTATTTGGACGAGTTGAAACTTTAAGTTATGACTATACAATTACTTTATGGTTTCCGTGTTTGGATGGCCTGATCCAAACACGCGGGAATGTTGTGAGAGTTAAGAAAAGCTCGCAAAATCACTCGCCGATAAAGTAATTTGTTTTATAAAATAACAACAACACGATAGTCTTCCGTGTTTGGATGGCCTGATCCAAACACGGGTTTCGACCAATCAGAGCACGCGTTATATACATGTTATTTTATAAAAGTTATTGCAATACAGATGCCATTACAGCCGTAATGTCACTACATAATATCATGAACAACAAGAAAATATCGTTTCGACAGCGCCACGTTTGCTTGTTATTATGTAATTTTCTCCTAATGAGGCGGGAGAAAAACATCCATAATATATATATGAACGCACAAAAAAATAATCTACCCCCCCCCCCCCCCCTAATATGGCAGTGGGTAGCACGGCTAGCCGCGCTCATATGAACAGGTCTGTTTCCAACAGGCAAAATCATGTTCAAACGCCGTAGAGATTTTTCGTAATATATTTTATAAATACATTCTAAAAGTGATTGGGTTTCATTAGTGTGACACCCCATCATTAGTGTGACTTTAATCGGTCCCAAATTGTAAAATAACACTACTTAATTCGGTCCGAGTTGGTCCGAAACATCCTGTCTAAAAAAGTATAATAAACGATACAAAAATTGCAATTGTCAATAAAAGAAATCAACGTATACATTGCAAAACCCAGAGATATATTCTTCTCTTAAAGCAATATACTCAAATGTAAGATGACATAGCCATACACGACTGCGCAAAACCTCCTAACTTTTGCTCTGCCGCATTGTGCGTTCTATTTCCACTTCAGTATTCTCGAGTAAAATTAAGTCAACTCTGTTGTAAAAATGCAGTTTCTACAATTGGGTCTTTATGATGTTGAAGGTTACCTTTTGGGGGCGTTTTCTTTAAATAACTGCATTTAAAGAAAATTGCAACGAGATACTTGAATTCGAAACTAGTAGAGTGTTTGAAATCTTATATATAACGAAACTATAACGAAAGAGGTAGAGAAGACTCTGAAAATGCCATTTCCGACAATCTACAGACTCAAGTTTTTCAAAAATTTTAACAATCCTTTTACACCACTGGCACTGGACATATTTTTACATTAACCCGTAATACATGTTTTGATGTGGTCAAACAGTCGGTCTCTGAATAATGGATACCCCCCAAACTTTTTTGGAATGTGCGCCCCTGCTTCCACTTCGTTCTTTGCATCAGGTTTGAAGGTACTCTCGCTGAAACCGACTCCAGAACTGTTAGACCAATGGCTGGACGTATTCAAAACTTTTTCGACAATTCTTGACCTCTCGGAAAGGACGTTGTGGAGCATCAGCCGTTGCACGACCAAGGATGAAGTGATATGGGGTCAAGGGTTGAAAGTAATTCGCGTCGTTGGAAGGGTATCCGAGGGGGCGACTGTTTACAAGGCATTCCACTTCATCAAAAACAGTCGACGTTTAATTTCGTTCCAGGATAGGACTCGTTGACCGACTATCACTCGCAAATTAAAGCAGTCTTCGTTTGCTTCACCATACTTTCGAAGATTCCTCCCTGGTTAGGACTCAGCCGTGTGTTAAATTTCCATTACAACTTGTGGTTGACAGCGAAATCTTCAATCTCTCGTTTTCCTTCCTTTAAAAGCATCGTCAGCTCACTTTCGGCCAGGTTTTTTTTTAGAAACATTTAGAACTGCACATTCTGTCATACTGTCACAACATGTCATGGTTAGTGGGGGGGCATCAACGAAAAGGGACCTAACAAGAATGTGGTATATTGAAGGTGTGTGGATCTTGTGAGGGGTCTGTGCGTCCTCCCCCAGAATTTTTTTGTATTTTTGAGTTTCCGTGTGGCTTGATTTCCTGCATTTTCAGAGACAATTTTTGAAATATCCCATCTAAACAGAGTGAGCTTTTGGTACAAAAGCAAAGGTTCTCTTCTGAACTAAGTCATTTTCCCCTTTTATGCTTATACTTTGGACAAAAGGGACCTTCGCTGGGGGGGAGTAGTTTACTGGGGGGCTAACATGGGGGCTGGAGGGGGGGGGGGGGCTTTGGCTCCCAGTATATTAGTTAAAAAAGACCCTGCGAGTTGCACAAATCAGTTGATTTAGAACTGCACATTTTGTGTAGAACTGCACGTTAAAAAAAACCCTGCTTCGTTCAGAATCTACCGTATTGAAATCTTTCGTTGGTGTCATACGAGTTGCAGAAATCCAAGCGTCATGAGAACCACCATTCGGCGATATGTTCCAACAAACCTCAACCCAGCCGACGACCTTAGTCGTGTTCACGAAATGAATGGACGATGGATGAATGGTCCTTCGTTCCTGAGAAAGAATCCCGAGGAATGGCCTACAGAAGTCGCGAAAGAATTACATGAAATACCCGAAGTGAAATCCAACAAACCCCTATTTGCTCTACACCCAGCTGTAACAAGTACCATCATCGACCCATCGAGGTTTTCAAGACTTACCCGCACCCCTTGTCCTACGGCGAAAACCAAGCCAAGGTTGTTGCAAGCGGACCACGTTATCTCGAAGTTAGTCGCCAAAGACTCCCACAACCGCGTATTCCATGCAGGTCGCGAACGTACGCTTTGTGAAACCCGAAGGAAATTATGGATTGTTCGTGGCATAAACTTAGTGAAGAAGATGGTGAGGGTTGCGTTACCTGTCGAAAACTCCGGCAATATTCTTATACTACACTGATTGCCGACCTACCTCCAGAGAGGCTAAAGCTGTTTTTGCCACCATTCTCGGTAAGTTCCGGTAACTGGAGTAGATCTGTTTGGTCCATTCCACCTCAAGTATGGCAGAAACAAGAAGATTAAGAGCTGGGAGCTGTGTTCACATGCGCGACAGTTCGTGCTGTACCGACTTAGAAATCGTTCAGGATTTGTCCACCGAAGCTTTTCTCCATGCTTTGCGACGTTTCGCAGCTCATCACGGATGGCATACAACCATTATTTCGGACAATAGAACGTCGTTTGTTGGAGCCGAAAGCAGGTTTTTTTTAACGTGCAGTTCTACACAAAATGTGCAGTTCTAAATCAATTTGTGCAACCCTAAGAAAAACTTTGTGCAGTTGAAGAAAATACGAACTTTCAGGATATGGATATTCATTGTAGAAAACTACTAAAGTAATCGAAGGAAGAAATGGAATTCAATAACAAAAGCAGTACCAGAATATTTATTTTCTCATAACATGACAAACTTAACAATATAGTTTTTGTTGACAATTTTCAGCATCGTTTCTATTTGTAGGGATGAGAATCAGTTAGTGGGGCAAAGTATAAGCAAAAGAGGGGAAAATGACTTAGTTCAGAAGAGAGTTATGGTATTCTCATAACAAAACATTGCTTTTATACCAAAAGCTCAGTCTGTTTAGATGGGATATTTCTCTGAAAATGCAGGAAATCAAGCCACAGAAACTCAAAAATACAACAATTTTCTGGGGGAGGACCCCAGTCTCCCCACCAGATCCACACACCTTCAATATACCACATTCTTGTTAGGTCCCTTTTCGTTGATGCCCTCCACCCTCCCCCCCCCACACACTAACCATTTACTAAAAAAGGCCCTGACATGTTGTGACAGTATGACAGAATGTGCAGTTCTAAATTTTCTTAAAAAACCTGCAGTTAGTGTTCGGTTCATGCTACACTCGTCGCATTTTTCTACGATAAATGTTTAAATATGTACTTTTAAAACTTATATAAGGAAGGATACAGGTATTGCATGGTCTCACTGAGATCGGGGAACATTTAAATATGCGTATATATCGCAATATTCAACTATCCTTTGAAGAATTCTCAATACTAGCAGAGCAATTTTGTCATTTGTGTAAAGCTACATAAAGAAATGTGCATCGAAAGAAATATATATTTTCGTAATGTTAACGAGTCAAGAACTGCCCTGCAAAAAATTGCATATTTAAAGTGCATGCGCAAATGTTAATACACGCGACAATTTCCAACTAGGAACGCGTTGCCAAACCAATCAAATTTCGTGCAGTTGAAAAGCGTATAACATCGCCTTAACCTGTGCCTAAGTGCCAAAACTGTCTTTCACTCTTTCGTGCCTATTCCTACCCAGTTGGACGCATAATTGCAATTCAGAACTCGCGTATTTCGGAGTAGTGAACCTTCGGACAAGTGAACCTTCGGACTTGTGAACCTTCGGACTCGTGAATCTTCGGACTGTGGGAAGTCACCATATACACGCTACTGTAACATAATAGTCCTACATGAAGTACTATCATTCTGTGATGTTTTAGAAATAGAACGACAAAAAATGAAGAAAATCGATAAATGTTGACAATGTTGTGCGACCGAAGTTAGCAGCCACGCTGAGTGGAATACCGAATACGAGGGAAATGCATGATACAAATGCGTCAAGGAGACAGGATTGCTTAGGTGGTAATTAATCTTGTAAACTAGCTGTCAATCAATAAACATTGTAGCTTTGATACTACAGCCATATAGCAGAAATTCGCTGTATTCGCTTGCATTCGCATGCAATCAATTGTAACTTTATATTTAACTTTAATATATAATAATCGTGGAAAGATACAGTCTTATCTTGATGTACAATTTATAATTCACAACGAGGTCGCGAATTATGCAAATAAGCAACTTAGGTAATACGCTAATTAAAACTATGAGGATGGACGGTGCGTTGGTGGCAAGTTGGAAAATCAGAAAATGATGTTTGAAACTTTGCACTGTCCTTGGGATTTGAGAGTTATTATTATTATTATTTTATTAGATAATTACATGGATAAAAATAACATAAACAAGTAAATGTACTCATTGTGCATACTAACTCTTATGTCTTATACAAGTGGACAAAGGCCCGTTAAATATTTTAAGTTTAAAAAGTATTCAAGCGTACAAACTCTATATTACACAAATAATCAGAATTATATATTTATAAAATAATTGCAAGACCTCCCACAGATCCACAAAACGTCACCTCAAATTGGGTTTGGTAAATTTCGGAAGTAGCTATTAAGTAAATGTTTAAAGCTATTCCTGGACAGTTGTGCCTGCCTTCCAGTAATATCATTTGGCAAGTTGTTCCATGCGGAGGCTCCTCGATATGAAAAGCTCTTTTTCATGAATTCAGTATTTGGCTTATCCAAGTGAAGTTTGAATAATGAGCTTATCAAATATACAGGTAGGCAAGCATTTAGAGTAAGCAAGAAGCAATGATTGTAATTTATAGTTATTGCTAACAAAACAATATAAGTATATGCATTATTTGTAACAATAGGGCCATTTATACGGGAGAAAATAAGTCGCGACTTTATACATAAGACGCGTCTTATATAGGACGCGAACACACCAGTGAGCTCCATATATATATATCTGGAGTGAGAACTTACGGTTATAATTCCATGACACGCAATCACGAATATTTCTCTTTGATCTTGACCCCAATCCCGACCCAATCCCTAACCCTAACCCTATTTCGTGCGTGTCATGGAATTGTAACCGAACTTGGGTCCAAAAAGTGAAGCCAAAGATGGCGGAAATTGACGTCCAGTGCCAATCCCTTTCTATTATTTTCGACCGCGCGGTTTGCACAAGCCGGCAAGGAGTGTGCCAAAATGTCGTGTTTTTACTTCGATTTAAACAATAACATTATGATTTTATGAACTAATAATTTGATTAGCGATACGATCTGTTAGAAAAAACCCTGGAATTAGCTGAAAAAAATGGTATTAAAACTGTTTATGACCTTCATGAGTTTGGACGTCAATTGCCGCCATCTTGGCTTCACTTGGCCTATTGGCCGAACATTAGAAGTTCTTACTCCAGATATATATGGAGCTCACTGGAACACACTCGTATAAATGGTCAAATTCTAATAAGTCGCGACTTATTGTGGAATTACAGCCTGAACCCCTGTTCTTATTTAAGTCGCGACTTACTAGAATTTGACCATTTATACGAGTGTGTTCGAGTATTATATAATACGCGTCTTAGGTAAGGGCCTAATATCTCTTAATCTACCCGGCCTATGCAATTGATGAAATCAATGGTAATACAATCTATGTCAATTATGAACAACCAATATAAATTAATCGATTGATATAGCAGATCAATATAAATTATTCGATTGATTAGAAGATTAATGAACAATTGATGGGTGATGTTTTTGTGACCTTATTGATTGGTTTCAATTATTGATAACAATCAATATACTAATCGTTTTGGATAGATTATAAATAACAATTAATGAACTAACCACATTCTGCAATGATGTTGCCAGTGCCTGCCAGGTGCAAATATACTAAGACCATAAGTCAATGACAAAAAATCAATGACAATCAACAGCAATCGACTGAAACAACAGACTGAATGCTGCAACTATTGGTTGGTAATCAATATCAATAAGTTAATTGCTATTGATTAATTTAGATTTGATCAATTGGCTTTCCAACCATAGATTTTAATCGATTGCATCAGTCCGGTTTAATCTAGCAGATCAATGACAATGTTTAATTTTCTTAATATCCTTATATCTTACTCATCTAATCCTAATCTTACATTCCCATGTTTACAACAGAAGAAGGTTTTCTAGCAGCTGAAGCAGTTCCTATTTTCCAACAAATCCAAGCCCTCCTTGTCCCTCCTATTAAAGAGTGTACCACTGTAATTAGGCTATATGTGTAGGTGGGTCATGGTAATAATAATTTCTGATCTCACAGGGTGCCTGTAATTGCATTCAGAAGTTTAACATTGACCAATCAGAGTGCAACAACATAATTTAATTGTGCGGTATAGTGGGCATATAGTGTTCAGTAATCATGATCAGGGAAAGTGCCTCGGTACTTTTCTTCCAAAAATTCTCCAAATACTACTGGCAATTCAATATTACTGTTCAGTTCCCTGTCTTTGAATGGAATCAATGGATTTTTTATCTCAAGAGGGCTCACAACACTTTCCAACTGTGGACCAAAGAAGTATGCGACAGAAATACGATCTCTTCCACTTTGTGATTTCCTGACTTGATGCATTGTGGCTTTGTATGAACCATTGGTCCATACTTCCAGCATATCTCCAAGATTAATGACAAATGTCCCTGGGATAGGTGGAGCCGGGATCCATTTACCATCTTCACCTCTTATCTCCAGACCTCCAACATCATCTTGCATAAGAATTGTTAGCGTACCATAATCTGTATGTTCTCCACAGCAGATTTCATTTTGTTGGTTAGTGCTTGGAAGGTAATGGTACATGCCGATGGTCGTTGAGGAATATGGATGAAATTTTTTAATGAAAAAATCTTCCTTTACCCCTATAAAGAGTAATACAAAATGAATAGCATGCACCATTGTTGTTTAATAGAATGAGTGAATTGTCTGAGGAAACTAGTACAATAACAATGTAGGGTGCATGAGGGAACATTGCCACTTAATAGGTTAAATTAATCATCTGGTACAAACATTCCACTTGATTACACATACAGTTACAGAGTTACTATATATTACCTACCCATGCCTTGTGCTAAAGCATTCATTATTTTGAAACCCAGTACTTTCAGTTCTTCATGATAAGCATCAAGAACTTCCTTGAAATCTTCAGGCAATAAATTTCTCTGTGTAACAAGTGGAAATTTCTCTTTACTTGGGTGTGAGTCTGGAAGTTCATCACCGAAAGCATACAGCCCTTCTCGCCAGTCAGGGGCATCATTTACCAAGTATGCTGTTGTTTCACTTTGAAATTTAAAGTAACCCACCATACCTGGTGTTCCTTGTGATTTGATTTTTTCTTTCTCACCCAGAGGCAATGCAAAGAATTTCTTTAAAGCGTTAAATAAATTAATCTGTACATCTTCACTCACACCATGATTTTTGATATAGAAGAAACCGTAATCTCTGCATGCTTCAGCGATAGATTTTGTTGTCTTCATACATTCATTCTGATTGTTAGCATCTTGTACTAAACCTGATAAATCAATTACCGGTATTCCCACTTCAAAGGTATCATTCGACATTCTGTACAAACACAGTTCCCGACTTCCCGTACGTTTAATACGCTTTCTTAGAAAATATGGAATCTCTGCTAACTTCCTAGATTTTTCTTTGATCTCAAGACGTATCCAAAGTCCGAAGTTTTGGATGAACAAACTGGTTGTTGCTTGTTGTATTAAAATTGTTAGTAGTTGTTATATAATCTTATATAGGTCGCCACTTGTTTCCATCTACCAAACTGACGTTACGTCATTTTTTCAACTTTGAAGTAAAGTTAAAAACTTTGTAGCTGACCCTAACCCTAAAACCTACCCTAACCCCTAACCCAAAACCTAACCCTAAATCTAACCCTAATCAAATTGATGAAGAAAAATCAAGAAAAACGAATATGAAATCTTTGAAAATCGGGAAAATTGCGTAACGTCAGTTTGATAGATGGAAACAAGTGAAAACCTCTTAATATATAATCGGCTTTTTAACCGACGCATGCGCTGCGTTTGCATTAATTTATACGTGCCCGCGTTCTAAGAGTTATTTCAAGAAAGCCGTGATTTCTGGCAAACAGAAACCCAATGTTGAAGAAATCAGGGACGGCGTGGTAGGGGGGATTTAGGACCCCCCCCCCCCCAAAGTAGAAGTGGTAATACGAAGATGTCAGATCCTTCGCTGCCTGAAATGCAAAATGCACAAAATAACCTGGTTTCTGCATGCCAAATCTTCCACAGAACGCAGGAAATCCCATTTCAGAGACTCCACAATTCAAAATATTCCGAGGAAGCATGCCCCCGGACCCCCCTACAGTTTGCTTAGCGACCTGCTGTATAGCCGGCTTCACTCAGAGGTAAGGGGCAGCACGCTAACCGCACCTGACACCCGTGCTTCCCTCAATTATGTTCTGTGGTTTATGATTCTATTGTTCGGTGTTTATATATGGTTTATATTTCTGTAGTTTCTGGTTCCATATAACAAGGTCAATGGTTTATGGTTAAGGTTTCGTGGTTGTATTATTAGGTGGTTCTATGGTTTCTGGTTTTCTGGTTTTGAGGTTCCATGATCCTTTGGTTTTATAGTCCTATGATTTATGGTTCTATGGTTTATGGGTATAGGGTTCTATGGTTTTGTTGTTTTGTGGTAAATGGTTCTGTGGTTCTATATTTGATAGTTCCATGGTTTATGGTACTAGTACTACAGTTTATGGTTTTGTGGTCTTTGGTTATATGGTTTTAAATTTCCGCCACTGGGTTGGACTGGGTTCATGGTTTTATTGGTTATCGACGTCGACAAGTATTTCGTGAATTTCAAACAACAGTTTAAATAGTTACCGCATAGGTCTGGACAGAAACTAAACATGGTTCGAAGTGTCAGATGCAAATCTTCAAAGGCAAATGGTAATTAGCCTACTTCGCACATGTCACAACTACCAGCTGCAAGGGAGATTGATGAACAAATAGTGTAGTTAATAACCGTCAACTATAAACATGCGTGGCTTATTTTATGAACAATATTTTTGCCACTACGGTCTTACTACGCGTAGTTAGCGTAGTAGCTGCAGGAGGTCCTGTATTTCCGTGCAATTCTAATATAAAACACGCTCGACTATGACAGTCCATATGTAAACACGTAAGGCTATATTAACATGCACGGTAAAGCATCTTACTACGCGTAGTTAGCGTAGTAGCCGCAGGAGGGCTGTTTTCCGTGCATTATATTATAAAGCTCGCTTGACTATAATATAATTAAACACGCACATATAAAGCATGGCATCGAAAAAGGCAAGAGTCGACTTTTCTGCTGAAGCCATTTTGCGAGAAATCCAAGAGAAAATAATTTTTAAACGAGATAAATGTTTTTAAAAGTAAACTTAATTTAAAGAATTTGACGGAGACTGTGAGGCGTTTAAACAAGCATGTAAATTTCGACGTTGTTGGCTTGCTCGCGTTCATGTACGGACTAGACGGGATTATGTGGATTTTGTTAGCGATAAGACATGTACCTAAATCCTATGCAAAATACAAGAACAGTAGATGTAACATTATCTTTACTATAATCAATTTCTTGTGTCCTGAGCGATTTTCCGTGATGTTGGTTGAAGAGATCGTTTCTTTTCTGGAAGAATTTGCGCCTGATTGCCCTTTTGTGGGGAATTATTCTGCCGATTTCGAGGAGGCCTTATGCGCTCTCAGCAAAAGAGAGAAATTAAATTTTGGTCGCTTCATTGCTACTCCTGTTGAGGACTGCATTAGTTGCGGCGCCGTTTTGTCAGCTCCAAATACCCCAAGCAGTTGTACTTTGTACACAATCACTGGCCCTAGACCATGTACGAAACTAATGCTTCGATGTAAAGATTGCAAAGTCTCTTATGGTCGCTCAATGATAGCTGACGGAAAAGGGGTTGCTTCGTACTATTCTGAGACGACAGTTGCTGCCGATGATCTCATTGAAGTGACAAATGTTGTATATATGGAGAAAAGATTATACAGATGGTTACCGTCTCTTATGTAAGTTGAAATACATTGTATAATAAATTCATAATTATATTATAATACATTATTAGTTTTCATATATTTGCTGCATTTGTTTAAGTTACTTTCCTTGCGTGATGATCTATAATAATAATCCACTGTATAGACTATAATGATTGCGTGATGATCGTGAACAAGTCACAAATTACAAAAGCTGCCCGTTCAATTGAGAACACATGTCGCAAGTCATCGCCATCGCACTGTAGCGATTTGAATTCCCAAATATAATCGAAATGAAGGTTTGTAGGTGTTCTAAGACTAAGGCTAAGCACATGCAAACTTTGTCATGGTAGATGGAAAATAAGGAGAACAAGTATAACGTGTTGATGAGATTGCGTGACTGTCTGACACGTTGATGTTGTCGTTGCGGAAACTTGTGAGTTGTGTTCGAGTTTGACTAATAGTCGAGGGTCGAGGGTCGAGGGTAATAGGTCGAGGGCGAGGGTATAATAGGTCGAGGGCGAGGGTATAATAGGTCGAGGGCGAGGGTAGAATGTCGAGGGTCGAAAAATGCATGTCGAGGGTCGAAAATAGAAAAATATGGCGAGAGAAGTTCAAGAAATTGAAGAAATCTCTATATCTTTTTTATGAAAGAGGGGGCAAAATATATATCTTTCTAGATCTTTAAGAAAGAGAGGGCAAATTTTAGATACTTTTCTTTAGTACATATACGTATAACAATACTGATGCGAGATTTTCGCGCAGTTTCAATTTGGACACTGGACATGGACAATGCGAAATAAATATTATACATGCATGTCCTATAGAATAAATTCTAATTAGATTCCTAACTATCAATATTTTGTGTCACCGTGGCAAACATTCACACACGGATTATCTTTCGCGCATGTTACGGCAGTAAACGTTTTTCGCACGGTCTGCGTGAATTCTCTAATACTGCGCGACGTTTTAAATACAAGTAACTATATTTTAGCTAATTTATCTATCTGCATTCTATAGAGGGCTGCGTAATATAAACCCAGTTCAAACCTTTATCCAGACATTTTGCCGACAACTATGTGTGATAATCAATACAATAAAATCGAAGCAAAATGATATACCCGTAAAGGCCCAGACACACCGGACGCGATTCGGCAACGCGACGCGATTTTTCAGTTTTTAAAAGTAAATAAAACCGTCTATGGAAGGAAATTTTAAAAGATATGCAGGCCAAATAACTCAAACTGTTATAGCGCTTCTGAATATTTGAAAAACATGAAACAGGATCAAAGTTATATTTCAGTCAAAATCGAAAAATCGCGCTGCGTTGCCAAATCGCGTTCGGTGTGTCTGGGCCTTAACACTGAAGTGTCGCGTCCGCGCCCGTTGAGTATATGTGCTACGCAAGTGAAGTCTGAACAAAAGGAAATATTAATGTTCTATATGTTCTAAACCATACCCTGCATACCAAATTTTGATCGCTGCATGCATCAGCGGAAGTCGCTACTTGGTCATTGACATGGCATTAATGCATTATGAAACAAAACATACTCCGAACAGAAGCGTCATGTGCTCGCAAGATTTGAGTTAACAACGAGAAACACGATAAACGGTAATATCTATTAAGTATTCAAATTTTGAAATTATTGATAGCTCAAATCTATAAGATGCTTTTAATCTCATTAATTAATCCTTAGTCTTCGGCTAGCACTGGGAACAGATATATGACACTCACGTTATCATCCTAGTGACAGATGTGACGTTGTTAGGCTAAATGCGCGTCAACCTATTCCACAATTATAAAAACTCGCATACTTTGAGACTATCGGATCTGTGAAGCCAAGTTGAAGCGAAAAAAATACAATGAAAAATAGGCCCTTGGCATTGTAAATAGGTAGTTTTCATTCTCAGCCAGAAAATTCGAGAAGTTCCTCATTAATCATTGAGATACAATATCTTGACAGAATGAACCAAAAAATTGTACAATATAAGTATATATTTAATATTTATAATTATACCTAAAATAAGAGGGTTTAACTAATGAATTATTTACATAATACTGGTACCGATCGCTAACAACGTATAAACAAAATACACTTACACTTACATCATAACGATTACTTTCCAAGTACTCGAACACCATATTCTGCACGGTCATAGGCGACAACCCCAACTGAAAACAAGCAGCCGAATAAAAACATAGCCCATCGCCGGGAGGATCATACGAAATTCTAAGACCAGCCTCTTCTATTCTGCTTTGAAGTACTTCCATTTTTGCTAGTTTTAATAACTACAAGGATGCGGCAACTGAATATTTTTAAAGAAACTTTGTGCGTACTCACTGTATACTGCGTCAGCCAGAACTCGATCGCAAGTAAGGCTCGAATTAAAATTTTTCGCAAGTTTTAATCCAGGACTAAATATGCAAATCCCGACATCCGGCGCGACACTTCAATGTTACGGGTATATCATTTTGCTGCGATTTTGTGGTGTTGATTATCACACATACTTGTCGGCAAAATGTCTCGATAAAGGTTTGAACTGGCTTTATATTACCCAGCCCTCTATAGAATGCAGATAGATAAATTAGCTAAAATATGGTTACTTGTATTTAAAACGTCGCGCAGTATTAGAATTCACGCAGACCGTGCGAAAAATGTTTACTGCCGTAACATGCGCGAAAGATAATCCGTGTGTGAATGTTTGCCACGGTGACACAAAATATTGATAGTTAGGAATCTAATTAGAATTTATTCTATAGGACATGCATGTATAATATTTATTTCGCATTGTCCATGTCCAGTGTCCAAATTGAAACTGCGCGAAAATCTCGCATCAGTATTGTTATACGTATATGTACTAAAGAAAAGTATCTAAAATGTGCCCCCTCTTTCATAAAGATCTAGAAAGATCTAGAAATTTTGCCCCGTCTTTCATAAAAAAGATAGAGAGATTTCTTCAATTTCTTGAACTTCTCTCGCCATATTTTTCTATTTTCGCCCCTCGACATGCATTTTTCGACCCTCGACATTCTACCCTCGCCCTCGACCTATTATACCCTCACCCTCGACCTATTATACCCTCGCCCTCGACCTATTACCCTCGCCCTCGACCTATTACCCTCGACCCTCGACCCTCGACTATTAGTCAAACTCGTTGTGTTCCCTTCGTTGCGGAAACTTACATGTGAGTTGTGTTCCCTTTTGATTCGGCATTTACATATGATAAAGTGAGGACATGCTAAGTTTGTTAATGAATCGACACCAATAATCAATAAACGCTTGCAAGCATACAGATAAGACAAGTACATAAATTTTACGTTTACTACAGTTTATAAAGTGAACTATAATCTATATTCTATAATTCTCGACTCGAGATATGAGATTGGTGCATGTACTTAAGTACTTTGATTTATATACAGTATCAGTGACAGTGTGTATAATCTATATTATCATTCACATTATATTCTCAATTGTCATTGGCTAATTCACCTACAGATAACTGGTGTAAATAATACGTCAGCTGCAAATAACTGGTGCAAACAGTTTATTGAGCATGCGCACTTTCGGCAAGCACTGCTTAGCTGCAAAATATCGGTTTCTTTAGCCATTTTATAATCATTAGTAAACATGGCCCGTTTTGCAGAGCTGTCGAAAGACGATTTGACCTGTTTGCTCGACCAAAATGATGCTGACAACACGAAGAAGGCGACCAAAGTTGCACTAAATGTTTTTGCAGTAAATGATAAAACAATTATTGAACTCGGTTATCGCAAAATATCGTGATTTATCAGTGTCTCGCAGATCAATTATTTGCCTCTGCCTTCGGCATCGGCAAATAAATTGATCGTTTCGCAACTGGATAAATACTTCAGCCTAGCATCACTCCCATCTTATATACCGAACTTGCGGTTAATGCTCAGCAACTGGACTTGCAGCTCAGTTGGTTAGGAGCGCCGCTGCAACACCGAAATCGCAGGGCCGCAGATTCAATTCCTGCCAGAGGGGCCTAAGCTGCATTTTTCGCAACTGCTCCTGGCTAGGCTCCAAAAATGTATATAAATTTCCGTTCGAGACATTCCATCTACAAACACCTTCTACTATTAATCCTATCGAACGAGATGTCGAGAAAAATCTTGATATATATATTTTTAGGTAGTTTGATCCAAAGCAAATCACACATATTTACATTCTAGCTTATGCATGAATACTTTTACCAACTGTTAACTAATTGACAACATTCATTAGAAAACAAGCCACCTTCCTCCAATCTTGGGGCAGGTCTTCATGAACGACTTGTTTCAGTTGTTCAAAGGAGTTCGCCACTGTGCGTACGGGAACTTGCCTGTGCCTAGTTCAATCTAGATAAGAAAAAATATTACATAATCATATTCGATCAGTTTATAACGTAAAACCGTGAAATCACCTCTTCGGTGGTATAGCAGTGATGTATTTAATAGCCGGGCAACGGGTAGGCTCGATTACCAGCCGGCCACTGGCCTGGTTATGTTATGCTCTTATACCAGCCAGAAGATACAGGTGTGTAATAGTATCTGTAAAAATCGAGCAATTGTCTCCATATATACGAATTTGGATTAGATCAGTTTCTGAAAGCGAAATCAAAGAATGAATAACGACGTCCAACACCCTGCATCCACATACTTCTCAACTGCCATCAGAAGTTATTGATTTAGGTCACAATCAGTGACATCATAGCTTTAGTGAACAGTTATTCCTAATTTAGTGGACGACATAGAAGAGCTGGAACACTTTATACTCCGCAAATTGATGCTATGGCCCTTCTAGATTTCAGATTAGCCCGGCTACCCTATTTCGTATCTACATCACTGGGTAGGGTTGTTTGATTCCAGCATTGTGTAGTTTTCTGATTATAATTCGCCTCGATCTAAGAACTACGACTCTACCAAACACCGTATATGTTTTCTCCACTCTCCAGGTACTCTGGTTTCTCCTGTAGTAACAACACTGGATCACGGATATAAACAGTTCAGACAGAACTGTTTAACCAGTATAAATGCAGTATAAATAATGCCAGCTCAGCTCATGATCAGTTCATGAACAGTTCATGAACAGTTCATGATCAGTTCATGATGATGGATCAGTTCGTGATCAGTTTGTGATCAGTTCGTGATTTGTTCGTGATCAGTTCGTGATTAGTTCGTGATCAGTTCATGATCAGTTCGTAATCAGTTCAGTTCATGATCAGTTCATGATCAAGTTCATGATCACTTCGTAATCAGTTCAGTTCATGATCAGTTCATGATCAGTTCATGATCAGTTCATGATCAGTTCATGATCAGTTCATGTTCAGTTCATGATCAATTCATGATCAGTTCTGCTCGGTTCAGTTTAGCTTTGTGGCACAGTCTTAAGTGGTGGCACACTTCATATATTTTCAAACTACAGTATATCTTACCACAGTTATTCCTAAACTCCATACGTCTGATCTAATGTTATATCCACGTGCATCTCTAGAGGGATTGATTCTCTCAGGCTATAGACAGAAAAGTAGAAAAGGAACAATTAGAAACCTCTGTCTTGGAGAAAAACTGCAGGGTTCAAACCTCCTTTCCACCAGTGACCTCATCTGTCACTGTTTTTAATGACGAAAATATTGGGGTGCGAATTACAGGCTGTCCAAAATTATTTGTGGTGAAAACCAAATTGGGTTACCGCCAGTGGCGGACACTAGGGGGGGGGCGAAGGGGGCCAATAATTTCTCAAAACCTTTGAATGATAGTTGATTAGTATAGGTAATAGTATGGTTTCGAGTGCAATTTGGACAAAACATGCACGAGCGAGTTTTTCAAAGACGATCAAAATTGCACGAGTCCGAAGGACGAGTGCAATTTGACGTCTTTGAAAACTCACGAGTGTTTGTTTTTCCAAATTTCACGAGAAAGCATACTATTACTTATTAATAATATACATGAAAAAATTACACGCTTTGATAACACTTGTGCACTCACCTAGCCAAACGAGACTAGCCAAACGAGACTAGCCAAACGAGAAACGTTATCCCGATTACCGGGTAAAGTTTCCGGCTGTGACGTGGCACTGGGGTGACGCGCAAGGCGGGAAAAGTTAAAAAACTTTAAATACATTTTAAAAACAAATATGCCTGCTTTGAACTTACGTTACGTAGTTGGATTAATCGTAAACAACCTTGTCCAGTTTCTACGCCCGCCATTTTGTAAAGTGTAAATTGAAAAGTTGCTGACGCGACAGAAAGTTTCCCCGCTAAGCGGAAAGTTGTGGATATGTTGTGTTCATATGGGAAAAACATTATGTCACCGAGATCTCGCCTGTCAACAAGCGAGATCTCGGTACACGGGAAAACCTTTCGTCTCATATGAACGCAGTGTAACTTTTCATGTTATTTTCATAACAAGGCGAGATCTCGCTTGTAAAAATGTGGAAATGTTTTCTCGCTAACCGAGATAACTTTTCCCCATATGAACAGGCCCTAAGACAAAAGCTTGTCAGCAAAATTCAGAGTATATTTATGATGCACGTATGTCGTAAAGTAACCAACTACACCACAAATATACCAACTAGATCGCAAGATATAAAAATACCATCAGCATACAGTATAAGGAACGTGTTGTAAAGCAAATCTGAATATTAACTGTTAACACATTTATTGATTCTAGGATAACAGGAAACCAGATTATGTCACCGTAAAACAAAGTTTGCGGCAGTAACTCCATTGCTAATGTCTCACAATTTTTTTTAAACGAACCGATCATGAAACAGACTAGCCTCAGTGTTGGGAGATTCTTTCGCGAAACCGAAAATGGTTTCGTGAAAGATGGGCTTATAGCACTGATCTGAAGAGTAGGCTGGATAGCGCAACCTATTGTTCACTGGTGCAGAAAATGAAGCCAGTTAAACAATGCTAGACAATAGAAATCCGGCATTACTTAAGGCTCTTTTCCACTCATCGCAAAACCAACTCGCAAACTCGCTGCGAGTTCTTGCATGTAATTAAAATAAACTGTCGAGCATTGTGATTGGATGAAAGTACTCGCGGCGAGCTTGCGAGTTGGTTTTTCCTTAAGGGAGCAAAATCGCAGGCAATATACAGGAAAATTGTCACTATTTGTTTTCAAAACGTCTTCGAACTCTAAAAATACCAGATTACTACAGACCAGCTCCAATTATCCCTCACTATCCACTGTTACTCCCTCATGCCTATGAAATTATTGCGTAATTCTGCGGTTTTCCACCAAGTTGCCTGCGGAGGAGGCTAATTTTAACATATGAAGCTTCAAATAAATTTATAGCAATAAATTTCTACCATTATACACTAAAAATATTGTCCGTTGGTCCATTAGTAACGGCTGACATCCGACTTCACTTTTAACACAATAGATACTAAATCCAGTATTATTTCCAGATCAGTGCCTTATAGTCATATACACCCATTGAACTATATACAAACTGGAACGCTAACTCAATACGCCAAACCCGATAATAGGATGAAGCCAAGCTAGTTTTTCTGAGTTTTGAGTTGAAATACTTAACGCCGAACATTGGGCTGTATCTGAAATTGAAGCTATTAAAAAGTTCTATTTGATATAAAAACTTCAAGACTTTAGGCAAAATGGAAATACTTAAAAAATACAAAATCAACCGCAATTTTGTAAAATACGGCAAATTTTCCCTCAAAGTGTTAAGTATTTCCCTTTTACCTAAAGTCTTGAAGTTTTTATATCAAATATAACTTTTTAATAGCTTCAATTTCGTATACAGCCCCATGTCCGGCGTTAAGTATTTTAACTAAAAACTCAGAAAGCTGGCTTCAATCCCCCCCCTGCGTTAGCGTTCCAGTCTATTATATAGTTCAATGTTTTCACCTGGGGCCGGTTGTTCAAAAGCCGGTTAATGCTAACCCAGGGTTAAGTTAACCGGCTTTTGAACAACCGGCCCCTGAGCGATTGCAGAATCAAACTACGTGAAAAATAAACCAATACTTACAGCCATATATGGTTTACACCCCGCGTCCATCGTCTTCGCTAATGAGTTCACTAATTGACCACTAATACCGAAGTCGCACAATTTAAATTCTCCCGCGTCATTGATGAGTATGTTTGAGGGTTTTACATCTGCCGTACACACAGAAAAGAACTACATTTAATATTTCTGATAAATTCTCATTGTGGTTTAGAATTTTCACTGAAAATCAACACAGCTTATTATTCTCTTACCTCGATGAATAATATCCAACGTATGCAAGTGATCCAATGCTTCAACGACCTAAATTTAAGAAAACAAAATATTACTAGGAGTTGATGAGAGTTGGTCACACGAGGGTGAGAGTTGATGAGAGTTAGCAAGCGAGTGTTTGCACGAGTTTCATCAACTCTCATGCCCCGGTCAAACGAGAACAGAAGTTGCGTGAGAGTTGACTGGATATTACCACGCGTACCAAGCACTCTAATGTGTGCTTTCAGCAAAACCAATGCAAATATGCATGGTCGTGACCCAAGTCACCCAACCACAGAAAATATCAGGCAGCCAGGCTATGCTTGCGGCACAAAAACATTCAAAAACACATGAAATCTTCTAAGCAAGGAGAAGGGAATCAATCACAACAGCTACAAAGAACATAATAAGATTAGTAAAATTGCAAGGTTTGGTTGCGAAATGTTGTAAAATGCGGATATAGCCTTGTATAAAGTTTGCAAATTTTGTATAATTTTGTATTACGTGCGGAAATTCCTACCACATTTGGGCCGAACGTAATAATACAAAAGTATACAAAATTTGCAAGGCTATATTTTCCGCATTTTACAATATTTCGCAACCAAACTTTGCAATTTTACTCATTTTAGTATGTTCTTTCCGGCAATATACTTTTTTTTGCCTAGATCAAAAATTAGTCTATAATGCAAATTGTCTATTACGCAGCGTTCTTTCTTATTTCTTATTGTATTTTACTATTTGAACACGCCTCTTGTATATCACTTTAGCACTACGCTACATGGTTGAATGCTAATATACGTTAGAACTTGATTTCTTGCTTTTCCTCAAAAATTTCCTGTGAGGTCAAAACGATTTCCTGGCAGCATGCTGCATGCCGTGCTGGCGGACATTCTCAATCCTTGATTATAGACTTCGTTTTGCTATGTTACTTTATTGTGTTGTGTATTTTGTGACTTGTTTAAATGTCTGAAATATGTGCTTCATCCGGCTTTGTTTGGCTTAGACATCGATAAAATGAGATGTTTTTGTAGAAAATATATTTACATCTACAAATAACACATCCATGCAAAGAAAGCTTATAGAAAGTTTAACAATGTAGGTATTCTAAATTTGTTGTAACAACAAATAACAACACAATTCGGAAATTGTACTCAAAATCATTATTCTCAACTTACAGCTCTCGTTAGCTTTCCCAATACATTCTCTGGTATCCTTCTATCTGGAACACTGTATACACATTTGTATAGCTTATCCAACGATGTCCTCATTAGTTCCATACATATCCATACATCACCCTAAAATTCACAAACATTTCATTCATGTACAATATGAAACTATATCTATAGATAGAGGTATATCTGGCGCTGAAAGTGAAGCAAACGTTAGCTACTTAGCAATAGCTCCACCCCTCTGTGTGCTCGTTTCCGTTCACTTCATTGCCACGACCAGAAATCGCACAGAAATAGGTAACGGGAAGCACGGGTGGCAGATGCGGTTAGCGCGCTGCCCCTTACCTCTGAGTTAAGCCGGCTATACAGCAGGTCGAGGGCAGGGATTTACTTAGGTTGGGTAACGTCCCTGTGCTTGATAAACTCATGTAAGTTAAGATTGGTTGGTTCTCTCCTGTTCTTCGAAGGTTTTCTCCGGGTACTCTGGTTCTCCTCCCTCGCTAAAAACTAACACTTAGGCACTAACCTTAACTAACACTCGGAGACCTTTGTCAATAAACACTTCCCGAATTTGCTCGAGTGCACACGAAACGATAGCTTGAAATCGAGGCGGACAATGTAATCCATTGTTAACTAAGCAGTTTTCATTGCCAGCCAGCGAATTCGGGAAGTGTTTATTGGGTTGCAAAAACCTGTTAAGGCTTTCCGTCCACCTCAGAGTGGTGAACACATTAAACTAAACTAAACTAAACTAAACTAAACTAAACTAAACTAACCTAAACTAAACTGAACTAAAGGATACCATTGTTGAACCATAATGGATCCTGACCCCAACTCTAATCAAAATATCCGAAGCGCTACCACGCATCCAACCATGCACTACCCTTCACCACAGTATAGAGACGACCAGTAGGGCCACTCGGCGATGCAACATGTAACTGGCTTTTTATGCAAAAATATGCAGTTTACTGGCCAGGAAAGTTAGTCCAGCTTGCTTATTGGCCAGAAAAAGCAATTGACTGGCTGCCAATGCGTAATGAGCGGCCACACAAAATTTCAAATGAGTGGCCCTACTGGTCGTCTCTATACTGTGCCTTCACCCCTACCTTCAAAATAGTTACTTTTTAGTATACACATACCTCTCTGAATAAAGCACCGTAAAAGTGAACAGTAAATGGACATTCGCTGACTCTCATCGAGACGTCAAGATCCATTAACGCTCGCTTTTGTTCCTTGTCATTAAATGAATACGGTATCCTCTAGAAGAGAAGGTTTCTGTAAGATTGTTTGTAAAGGGAAAGTTTAAATCATGTGCTTAAAGGCACAGTGTCACCTGCTCAAACTGGAAAAAGTTCACGAACTGTTGAAGTTTGTCGCAATTGTGCAGAAGGAATGGCGAATGATTAAATGGCCTAATTCATACCAAATCTTCAATTTAGATTAATTTCACCAGTTTTTAACTTTTAACCTTTGGTCCTTCCGTGATCCTCTCAACATGAAGAAAAATATCAACTTTCATATTGTTTACATCGCGAATAGAATCACAGCCTTTTAGGCCCCGTTTACACTATACCGGATACGCATGGTCACGACATCACGACAATTGAGCCATATCGAAGCGAGTTTAGCCCCCAAAATTATAATAGTATGATCGATTCAACAAAATCAGCTAACTGGCAAAAGCCTAGGGTCAGGGATGCCGTAAAACGGCTTAAATTGATGTCGTGACGATGCGGATCCGGTATAGTGTAAACGGGGCCTACATGTAAGTCTGTTCACATCATCCGATTTGTCGCATCTGATTCTCCTCTTGACGTATGTGATTGACTGGATTTGCTGACAAGAGTAACGCTATTGGCTCATACCTGGCGCAAAGTGTAGTTGTTGCTGTATTGTGTGAAATCGCATACGCCAGGAGGAGAATCAGATCCAAAAAATCGGATCGTGTGAACGGGCATTTAGATTAATGAAATGATAAATGGTTTTAAAATTTTGAAAGTGGCTCTGCAGCTGTTCTGTTCGGTTAAATATATGAGAAAAGATACTTCGTTAAGGTACGTTCACACACAGCGATTTGTCGGGCCGATTTCAGGTGCACGTTAATGATATTTGAAAAATACGTGGCAAACGTCATCTGACAACATCACCAACTGAAAATATTCGTCATTAACATTCAGCAAAACCTAAAATCGGTCCGACAAATCGCTGTGTGTGAACGCACCTTTATACTGCACGTTGTAAAATCAATATGTGAGTTATTGAAAACAAGACGCAAAATTCAAGGTGATTTTTCGACTCTATTTCAAAGTCATTGTCAAGCCTAACTATTTACCCTTGGAAGCCAGTTTTGTGAAAGTTTTTCAGATTCAATCTCTACGATAATGTTAATGATTGTCGAAGGCACCGAAATAACTCAGTCATTTTTTTTCCGTAATCACAATATGCTTGTACATTGGCGTCACAACTTGTAATTTTTTGGCTTACGCTAATTTTGGTGGCAAATCACACTGGGCAAGCCCACACTCATTTAGAACGAAATCCAACATGGCCGACATGAATACGTAACGGTAAATGCAGTATTCCTCATATGCTCACTTATCGCGTGGAACGAGTGACGTTGCTATGGTGTTGAATAACAAATTGCTGTAACTCTTAACTCTCGCAACATTCCCGCGTGTTTGGATCAGGCCATCCAAACACGGAAACCATAAAGTAATTGTATAATCTAAAATGCTAAAGCTACTTATACCATAGATATCACGTTGGATTTTGCACACAAAGACGAAAGGTTCATTGAGTACTCAATTTACTCTTGCGAGGTAAAAGGCATGTCTAAAGGAGCTTCGAGGTTTATTCTCTGGGTTCTAGACCTTTTAATACCTGTCAAGTACGTGTGAGCCGAGCTATATGTTGAATTGAGCATTATAATAACGTTTTTGATTGGCTGAAAAGCGTGCTCAATACTCGATTGAGCATGCTAAAAAGCGCGGAATTTAAGAACAGAAATTTAATTTTTTTTCACGCTATTTTTGTGTTGTTTATATATCATAACACTTTGGAAGTTGGGAGAGCACTCAAGCCACAGTATAGAGACGACCAGTACGGCCACTCGGCGATGCAACATGTAGCCGGCTTTTTATGCAAAAATATGCAGTTTACTGGCCAGGAAAGTTAGTCCAGCTTGCTTATTGGCCAGAAAAAGCAATTGACTGGCTGCCAATGCGTATTGAGCGGCCACACAAAATTTCAAATGAGTGGCCCTACTAGAGTTCGTCACGGCAGCGCCTCGACCAGCTCTTATACGCTTTTGCGTGCTTTCCCAACTTCCCGCGTGCTCAATAACTCTACAGGGTGTCTCAAAAAAAACTGCAACCTATAATTTTCATAACAGCCACTGCTAATTAGCATTTCAATGCCTGTGCAACTTATTATGCTCCTGGGATTTGAAAATACGTTCTAATTGTCCACGTTATACTGTAGCTATACAGGGTGTAGCAAAAAAAACACAACCTCGGAATTTCCCAGAAATCCACTTTGTTCTTAAGAACAAAAGATTTTAGGCCCCTGGGAATTTAAAATAGCTTCTAATCGTATTCCAGGAGCATAACTGTCGAATTACTAATAGGTCGTATTACTATTTTAAATTCCCCAGGGTCCTAAAATCTTTTGTGCTTAAGAACAAAGTGGATTTCTTGGGAAATTCCGAGGTTGCGTTTTTTTTATACACCCTGTATATATTGTGTTTACGCACCCTTGGGATCAATTAGTGCTGAATCATGCAAATTCTAAAAATATCTGATTTCAAAGGGTTGCGGTTTTTTTGAGACACCCTGTATTGAGCACGCTAAACGATGAAAAAAAATCTTAAATCACACCCTGCGTAATCGACATTAAATAAATAAGTAGAAAACAGAGATGACAGTTTTTCACCTTGACAGCCATCAAGGTTTCAGTGGATTCCAACTTCATCTTCTGCACGACTCCATACGCACCATGACCTAACTCGCCCAAGTCTTTCAAATCTTCTGCTTTGCAGTCAAATTCCTTAAAAATTAAGCAGAAATAAGCCATTTCGGAGTTTCCACTGCGCAACCAAATGACGCGTTCTGCGTAGGGATAAAATTACAGTTGAATCATAACATGTAGCTAAGACTGGAAGAATTAGAATATGCATATCAAAGTAGTCAACCGTTTAGTCATTCATTTGTGTTTCACATATAGCCACAATAGAACTGTCATTAAATAACTTTCGTACTACCATATTTTGTCTCTGTGTAATGCAAAATAAACACATAAGGTGGCTCATACATGCACATAAGGTGGCTCCCTACAATGTTTTTGAAATGGGGAAAATTTACGATGTAGATCAAACTTTTTGAATAATTTTTACTTGTTACAAAACAAAAATTGTTTGACTTATATTGAGCAACATTCTAAGAGCTGAAAATTGTTCACAAAAATGACGTCATTACCGTTGCTATGGTAACAATGACGTTCCAATATGGCCGACATTTTGGTTTTTAACGCACTTTACTCTAAAAAACGCCTGGTTACTCCCATTTTTTATTTCATGAAACGTTTTCCTGTAGAAAAATAGATTATCTGAACTAGTTTAAAAAATTCTGTAGAGCCAAAAAATATTTATAACGAAAAATCATGTTTATTAATTTTTTTTAAATTTGGCTCTACAGAATTCTTTTAAACTTGTTCAGATAATCTACTGTACTAGACGAAAATGTTTTATGAAAAAAAAATATGGGGTAACCAGGCGTTTTTTTCGAATAAAGTGCGTTAAAAGCTAAAATGTCGGCCATATTGAAACGTCATTGTTATCATAGCAACGGTAATGACGTCATTTTTGTGAACAATTTCCGACTCTTAGAATGCTGCTCATTATATGTGGCAAATAACAGTTCTTCGAGAAAATTCAATCTAAATCATAAATTTACAATATTTCAAAAATTGTAGAGAGCCACCTTAAGGGAATATATTTTGTAGTCGAAAGTGATTCAACCTTTTGAGGAAACTAATTGTTCTTCGAGCAACTTTTGCATATACAAATGAATGATTGAACAGTTGAATACTTTGATATGCATATCTTAATTCTTCCAGTCTTAGCTACATGTTATGATTCAAATGCGCAGTCGAAACTTCGAACTGGCTTATTGACAATCAGCTAATAACTGTATTTAGGTACTAAGGTTTCACCAAGCACTATCACACAACAGGTGGTGGTTAACCTGCAGTTATCAGAGTGAGAAAATAATTATGTTAATTATTTTCATCATACGAGTAGCTTTGTATTTGGTGGCAAATAAATAGAATTGAGAGAATGTAGTTGTCAGAGAATGCAGTCCTACAATTGTAGACATTTCTGAAGTTGCGTCTTGACCAGGGCCGACCAGGGGGGGGGCGGGGCAAAGGGCACAATTTTCCCTGGGCACCCAACTAAAGGGGGCCCCAAATGGAAATGAAGTAAAATATGGAGATATATTACTCAGTAAATAGTCTCTCAGAATGCAGGAATTTGGCATTCCTGAGACCATAGATTTCCAAATTTCAAATATTTTAGTGCTGAATGCAGATTGATTACTTAAAACGTTAAAGACTACAGGACATAATCCAGAAGTTCAAGGGTACAGAAATCAGTTTTCTAAACAAGCGCATGACTCCAAAAATCTTTCAGGATGGAAAATAGCTTCTCAATGTTATTTTTTTGCCCCGGGCCCCCAAATATCTCACCAACATTCCCCACTAGTTACAACCCTGACCCTTTCTATGAGATAACACTAACTGTACCTTTCCATTTATAGTCAAAGTTGTTGTGTCTGTCAGATTTCTAGGAGTTCTTGGAGGAAAAAATAAAACATTGATTCACAATATCTAGCATGTAGGGAAATAGTAAATTGTACCATACCAAGTTTTGGATATCAAGGGTTTGGTGATCTTGTCTCTAGCAGTGGCAGACACTAGGGTGGGCCAAGGGGGTGGCTGCCCCTCCCAATAATTTCTCAAAGCCTTTGGATGATAGCTGACTAACTGTGTAACAAAGCTGCATTAATGATTTTTTTAAGATTAATTTCGCCCAAATTACATATTAATTATTTACAATATTTTTTTTCTTTCATATATACACAGAGGGCTAGAGACCTTTGGAAACCTATACCGGCTTTTATTTAAGGCTCCTAGTTTTATCTAAGTAAAAATAACAAAATTCATAAAACCAATAAAAGCAGTGTTAAGACTTAAGGACAGAACGGATACTTATAGTGCTATACATACAAGTAGAATAACTAAATACGTAGCATATGCTTAAGCTATTTACAAAATAAACTACAATTATAGTGTAGTAGATGTAAAAAAAACACCCAAAAACAACGATATATAGATCTAAATTTGCATGAAATTTAAGCAAAAATGTTTTAATGGGTTATATGTTGCCAACTTAAGTTTGCAACCCCCAATATTTCAGAAAGTGTCCGTCACTGGGCTCTAGTACAACATGCAATACAATTTTCCACACAAAGTTATGCCATGTATTTATTTAAGCGTTTACATATGCATATTTATAGACATGCTAAAACAACAAACTATACACCAAAATATGCCTCGTTGTTCAAAGATTCTAGCGAGATATAGCTTGTCTTATAACTCTCAGTATTTCACAAGATATAATAAAAACACCACTTTGGTGAAAATGAAATTAATGAGAATGCACTAAAAAGAGCTATTAATATTATAATATTCTCATTTGCATGCAAAAATGCATCGTATTTTAGTGCGTCGTGTCAGGATTTATAAATTTGTCTGTACAAATTCAAAAAGTGCCTGCGAGCAACACTCGCATATTTTAACGACGCCTGCAAAAACAGATGTTTGGTATGACAAATTTCCTGTGTCAGTATATCCGACAATTACACCAATAATATTATTGGCATACCGGTTTCAGGGCTTTGTTAAAAAGAAAGGAAAATTCCCAAACGTGATTTTGAGTGATTTTCAGCCATATTCGCCTTTTCACACATCCTTTCAGTAGAAATACTAGACATTAAAAATTTCATAACGAAGCCTTAGGACAGGCAATTGTTATCTGATAGTACCAGGCAAGCGTAGACAGACAAAATTATTTGTACAATCGTTGCGTATAAACAAACAAGGAAACGTTGCCATCTATTCTATAAGCGCGCTGCCACAACTTTTAAGGAGAAGCAGACATCCATGATTCTTGAACTACTAAATAGACAAGATTTTTCTCGGCATCTCGCTCGATAGGGACTAAATCGACACATGCTTCTGTAAAATACTTACATTGGTGACGTAGACTTGGCTGGATGGTTTTGCGAAAAGTCAAACTTCGGTCGTGGTGCTTTAGGCTTTTTCCCTAAAACACAACAAACATCAATCATTGATGCGTGGTCTGTCTGTTAATGTGGTAGGGGCAGTGTTTTCAATAGAAGGCAGTTACCGCCTATTAGGCCTTTCACAGCCACCTATCTCTTTGTTTATTTGCAAAATCTATATTCGTCTTCCATGCGGAAATTTTGAGCACAGACGCCTATTCTTGAAATTCTGTCTGCTGAAAACACTTTAGGGGACCTTAACTCCCAATGTAAATAATACACAAGGTACACCTTGTCAATAAATCGCATGTCTAGATCAGGATGGGTGTGGGGAAAAATGGTGTTGTCATGCATTCCCAGCAAACCAAGATCATAATCCCACGGTAAGTACCTACCTAGTATGAAGACGTTTTGTGATTGGTCTTCTGAAACAAAAGTGATCAGTGTTTATGACTCGTTCTTTTGAAAGACGATTTCTATAGTTTATTGCCTTTTATTGTCATAACCAACCAATCACAAAGCCTGTTCATATCGGTACGTACAGACCCTAATCCCAGGGTAGTGAAGAAAAATTCACTTGCAAAATGAAAGGAAATTTCAATTTGTAAAAGTAGAAACACTGCTTGGAAAAAACAAAATGGCAGGCCGTTTCCTTCCAAATTTTGTTACTATTGGACAGCAAATACATTGTACTAAAGAATTTGTCCTCTTCGATTTGTTCACACTGATATTTGTGTGGTTTTCTACTTTGCTATGCTCAAATTTGTCTGGTTCCATATAAACTCATACAGGAATTTGTGTGGTTAGCTGTGCTCAAATGTGTCTGATGTCAATGTGTCCCATGTGAACTTGAAACATGAAATTGTCTAAAAGCCATGTAACACTTGCAACGCAATTTCTGCACAGAGCCATGTTATGTAGAAATGTACGCACAGAAAAACGGTGAACTTGGTCGGCCACGTTTCACTCCACCAATATTATCATCCTTATTAATTTCTTTGTTGCCTTCTGGGTATGTTTAGCAATAAACATATCGGCAAAGTAAAAGATTCATGCTCACAATTTCTCTCACAAGTTACAGAAAAAATTGCATCCTGTATTAAAAATGGCCTTAAATACGGTTTTGAATCTATCCACTCCAGCACTCCTATAGTCCTATGTGAATTAGGGAGTCAAATTATATATAATTAGTAACCAATTATACTTTTCACACAACCTAAACATATTTAATTACCACCAACAGATATTCATCATCCAACAATGAAATAAATCAAAAGCAGTATAAATAGTTGTGGTTTGGTGTCAATATTATCAAAACAGGTTACTAATAATTATTCTCATATTTCACTGTCATATATGAACAAAATTTCTTCATAATATTAACTGAACTTACTGCCATCGCCAGGGTGTCTCCTTCCCCCAGACATACTTCAAATCTTTCTTCTTCAACGTAGAGATATCTAAGTACATACAGTCAGCAAAATTCGGCAAACTACAGCAATAAACTTGCAAAATTCCCAGGGAAAGTCCCTGCCACGCTGAGTCGGTAATTTGCACGGATTTTCCCCGGTTTTAAAAGGCTTAAAACCACGAAATAAACGGCTACAAAGACACCTGCGGTTATAAAATATTCCCCGTGTCTTTCCACGGAAGAAGAGAAACGATATTTAACATAAATTTCATCTAAAAACCTCGTTCATGATTTCTGGCCAACGAAGCCAAAAAGTTAAATTTGTGGAACTGTAATGGTAGTAACCGCTGCTGGTAGGCATTGCTGGCTCAAGGGCCTTTGCTCCAAATGTCGTAGACTCGTAGTTCTTGTTGAAGCTTTTACTGTCGTTCCAATTGAAGTGTTCCTAAAATATTGCATCAATTCATTACCTAGAGTTTATCAATTCATTCGTTGAAAAATTGATCAACTCCTGTGTGTGTGTGAATCGACCAATGGCGTCTCATTTCAGTGACTGATTGACCAATTGGGAACAAGTATGCTAGTAAACAGGAAGTTGAGCAATTTTTGAGCAAATGTATTGATATGTAATGTATCAAATCAATATTTGAGGAACACTTCAATTGGAACGACAGTAAAATAATCGTAATATTAATCGTAACCTACTCCTAACTGTATAAACCGGTTTTCACTTGTTTCCATCTATCAAACTGACTCAATTTTCCCGATTTTTAAAAATTTTCATATTCGTTTTTCTTGGTTTTTCTTCATCAATTTGGTTAGAGTTCGGTTAGGGTTAGGGTTAAGGTTTTGGGTGAGGGGTTAGGGTAGGTTTTAGGGTTAGGGTCAGTTACAAAGTTTTTAACTTTACTTCAAAGTTGAAAAAATGACGTAGTGTCAGTTTGGTCAACTTAACCCCAAAATTACCCAACTTGACCTAAGGCTGGTTTATATTATGACTATTAACTATTATTTATTAGTTATTTAATTAGTTACTAAATATTTATATTATTAAATATTTAGAAAGAATAAGAAAGAATTATAGAACAAAGTGTGAAATTGAATGTCGATAACTGATTTAGTCCTAATATTTCTTCTCCCTCCCTTTCTTTTTGGTGTGGGTGCTAAAATGTTACAAAATAGTTACTGTAAAATTTGTTTGTCAACTGTTCAAACAAATTGAAGGTCGGCGCGCAACGACGGAACTCACTCTATTTATTGACCAAACAATAGACGCATGCAACACGATTAATTTGATTTAAATTTCCACGAAACATTATTGCAACGCGCTCAGGAAAACAACAAATTCAATATTCCAGTTTTCCCTGTTTATATTTCAATTTTATAGCTTTATAACGAAATTGAAATTTGCAAAATTTGTCTAATTGTTTTCCGTATAGATATACGTAGGCGGAAATGGTTACGAAATTCCGTTTTGCCCACGCATGCGTTAACTATGCCATCACGTGACCATCGCATGAATTTTTCGGATAACTTACCGGGGAGGGGTAAGAGTGCAAACTATGTATCTTCAAATTTTCAGAATTATTTCACAGTTTTTCCTTTCAGTTTTCGGCTAGAGATTTGTAGGAAAGATTTTCTTTATATTTTACGAGTTGTTGTCTGTAGAGCGTTGTTTCTTTTTTTTAGGACTGGGGTTTTATTTGTATTCAAGGTACCCCACCCTGGGTATTTTTGTCGTGCCCATAAAAAGCATGACAAGACAAGGCGTTGGTTGGGAATCTGAAGTCTGAACGCGTTTCCTTTTCCTGGCGAGCTTGGCATCATAACCAACCGACCACTCTGGTTTTCGACTGCAATTCGCATTGTCCTTGCTGTGTGAACTGCCAACGTAGCACATCTATCCTTCTCGGATTTACAATAATCTTCACAAAGGTATGTAGCGTTTTATTCGCCTTTTGCGAGTGTATTTTAACCACATTTCGGTAAGCATTTTGTAACATGAGTGCATTCGTCACCGGTACAAGAACTTCTTGTCTGACCCAAAAATGACAGAATTCTTCCTACTACAACGAGACACAGTGATTTAAAGCGTAGTTACTAGCTTTTTGATCAATTATATTACAATAAAAGTGCTATAACTGAGCATGCTGCTATTAAACTCGGAATTGATTCGATGGGTGGCTGGTATTTATAGCAATGTCTGTGTAGGAATTTTATATTCGGCGATATTTCTGCTTCCTGGGTCGTCGTTTTATGCTTTCCAGCAGTTAGCTATTTCGCTTTGTATTAGCAGTTTAAATTTGCCTTTCTTTTTGACAGGCAGAAATTGTTTAACAACTCGACAATTGAATCGTTTTGGAAGTTTTAAAAAGTGGTAATTCAGAAGCACCAAAGTACATATTTTCGTCTCGTGTCCTGCCAGCTGTATGCTTGAATTCACTCGAATCCGAGACGAAATATCAGTTTGCTTGCATTTATAATCGCTTCCTGTCTTCGTTTCAAGCGAAGTATTTCGAAATACGGCAAACGATTTACGACTTTTGAGCTAGAATTAACCCAAATTTTACGAGGTGCGAAATTGAGAAATTTTAGTAGTTGTTATTATGTAGTTTTTATGCCTGGCAGTATTTTTCGGTAGGTCGTCGTTTTGTCGCAATGCTTCACCAACAGGTTGTTGAATAAACGAAGAAAACCCGGTCCCACCTTTTTCCTGTTGCTTAAAGTTTTCACTGCTAATTCGGCCGTGCTAAAAGCAAAATACTTTTTAATTCGGCCGTGCTAAAAGCAAAATACTTATCGCCACGTTTTTCTATCAAATACTTTATAGCTTTAGCATAATTTCGCAACAATAGCCTGACAAATCTGTGTGCAGAGTTAATTTAATGCTTCATGCGCTTGCCTAAACTACCAAACAGACTCATTTGCCAACTTTGCCCTACGCCTGTTTATTTCTGTTGCAGTTTTGTAAGTTGATATGTCTTGTTTTGGGGTGCTAATAAGTCTTGTACATTGCTGAAACTATGTTAAAAGTCTATTAATTAGACAAAGCACCCATCTATTTGAAACAACAGGGAAACTCAAGGAAGTGGTGTGGTATTAATATTGATATAAAAGTTGCAAAATATTGGTACAGTTTATATTGCAAACAATCACTTTTAAAGCGTGTACATATGGGTATCAAGTAGCTAGAAGTACAAAATTATTCAATAATTGAGTTTAAAAATATTTTATTAAAAATATTAACTTAATTGAGGGTAATTATGACTATGTAACTTGTATGTTTGGAAAGGTATATAACATGCCTAAAAATGGTATAACATATGTTTCGGCCTGTTAATATTATCCTGATTGCTTCTTGTCGAATGGGTCCTTTCACAAAGAACAAGCATCTCACCCATGAAGGAAATGGGAAGTTAACATACTCAGATGTTGATTTTACCCTCCCCGGACATCACAAATTTCCTGGATCTTTTCTGGAATAGAGGTGTGCAAATCTGATCCAAATTGATCCGATCAGATTCAGAGGGTAGCTAGAACTTTCAGATGGACAATTGTGTCGTGCCAGTTGGATCAGATTAAGAAAGCTGTCCTTAGTCTTGATGGATCTTTCAAAATATCAGAAATCTGGCAGACGTTTTTCTCTTGTTTCTAAATTTCCGGGCCATGTTCCTTCCAATTTCCCACAATAGCCAAAAGCACGGTTCCAGTTATGCTCGCATTATGGTCAATTTTAGGGACTCTTGGCATTTAAAGGCTATTTTGACGTAAATACGGTCGTCATTACATATCACCTGTTTTCATAAACATTGCAGATCACTTTAACAATTCCCACAACTAGGTTTTACAAACTTTCTTATGACATAAATAGTAGCAAATTCTGTCTGTTGCAAAGTAGCAACACTCTATTTTATAAGCTGACATGGCTTTATATAAATAATCAAGTCGTGTTTGCTGTGTTTTTCTGTTTTTGGCCATGGTAACACAGCCTTCTAGCCTCTTTCTTGTAAAAATTGCATTCATTTCATATGAGAAAGTGTACAGGCCTACTTGGGGGAGGGGATAAAGCATCAAAATTGAGGTCGGCAAAAAAATGCTGACCTAAATCTGACCCAGGTCGGAAACTCTCTGCATTTTTTGAGGCCACTTTCAGTTTCTACCTCCAGAATACAATTTCAGATCAGCTGCAAGCACTAGTAAGCACACATTCCAAATATCATGTTTCCTACGACCGTATATATGCTGACAAAGTCATGCAGCCGTCTGGTGTTGCACAAACACCCTGCACGGAAACACGAAACGAACGATGACAAAAATTATTCTGCTGGGAAGAACTGGATTGGGGTCGGCATTACATGTCGGCATTGCTGAATGCCGACCTTGCTGAATGCCGACCTTGTTTCTTCCACAAACAAATGGAAGAGAAAGGGCTCCTAAAGAACCAGGAAATCTGCATACAAATCAATTATATTGATGGACATTCCAACGAAAAAGCAACATTATCCCATTGATGCCGAACACTTTCCCCTTGACGAGTAAAATCGTCTGGCGTAATAGACGGAGTAAAATGACAAAGTGGGCGCATTAGGGAGCATTGCGGCTTAAAGGGTTAACTTCTAAAAAGGCAGATATAAACTGGTAGATCAATAGATTTTTTTCTACCTTTTAGGAATCCTACAGAATAAAAATGAGTTGGGACAGCTATCTTGATAACCTTGTGGGCCAAACTAAGGATACAAGTGGAACATGTCATGCAGATAAGGCATGTATAATTGGTTTAGATGGCGGAGCATCATGGACAACTGCAGGACATGCGTATTCTTTAAAGGTTTGTATTGGCCACTTCAAAGTTATAAAGTAGGAAACTAACGAAATAGTTAAGCAGTTTTGACCAATGGCCAAAACAGGCCATATTTGAGAAATGGCAGTCGAGAATAATTTTGAACTGCCAAGTCAAAAATGAAATGGCAGGCAAAAATTGTACAAAATACAAAACAATGGACGCCCCGAAAACTTTTAACATTTTTATTCAACGTTTCGACTATTTTGTAGTCATCGTCAGGATGATCGAAACGTTGAAAAAAATGCTTTTGCGTTGAAAAAAATAATTTCTGTTTTGTATTTTTTTAAATTACTCACTGGCAAGGTTCCGTAACTTTTGAAAATGGTATGGATTGTTTCATTTCATTTGCTTAGCACATACTAGTATCATTTTCTGCATTAATAGTGACTAACGTAGTGGAGATTGAAGTCAAATGGGACAGCATGGTTGGGCAAATGCATATATATGACACTTATTCCTTTCGTAGCTGAGTGGGACCATTTTGGCAGTTCAAAAATGAGGCCATAATCTATTTGAGCTGCCAAATTTCTGATGAAGGGGCTAAATTACCCAGGAAATATGCCCGGAGAGCCCCCAATTTTGTTTTTTCTTTGGGAGGGGGAGGGGCTGGGGGCATTTCCTGTGACTCTTGCACTTAAATTATCACCATTTTCCAACAAGGCCCCTTTGTCAGGACAGTTAATTTGAAGACGATTTAACTAATGCCCAACATTTCCCCCTGGCAAGTAAAATCATGTGGTTTTGGACTGGGTAAAATTACAAGAAGGGTTCGTTCATCAGGCTTTTAGCCAGGATGTCAAAACTGGCCGTCCAAAAAAATAACGTGTGTATGGCCACCTATTTTGCTGGGTGAGGTAAAAAAACATAGTGCATAAAATCATTTTCCATATACTCAAAATTCAGTGTGTTTTCGACAAAAAAGTATTGAAATATGTACAATAGCTAAAAAGCAGCTGACAAGTTACTGTTGAGGTATTCAAGAAATACCATGAGATGGATGTGTTTATGTGTCTTCCTTAATGTTTCTATTTGTTCGTAGCATGTCGCAAACACAATTTCCATGTCTCCATTCTTACTCGATTACATATGCACGTCCATTGTGCTTTTTGCATTTAGAGATCAAGGTTTTGCAGTTTTGAAAGGACAACCTTAATCGAATTAGCTATATAGAAACCCCTTGAGTATTGGTTGCTGCCAGACTGAATGTGAGAAGTGTGACAACAATTTCTTTATGATCTTGTATAGCTCCAGGGAAGTGAAGGTGCAAATATTGCCAGAGCCTTCAAGAGCAAGGACTTCTCCACATTCATGGCCAATGGCATTCACTTAGAAGGTGTAAAGTACCAATTCTTGAGAGTAGAAGATGACAAAATAGTCTTTGGAAAGAAGAAAGATCATGGCGCTCTTACAATACAATGTACCAAGACTGCTATCGTGATCGGCCACACTGGTGAAGGCTGTCAACAAGGAAATACAAATAAAGGAGTTGCTGTGATCGCAGATTACTTAGAAGGCTTGGGAATGTGATATTTCGAAGCATTATGAACATAGTATTGTTACTGAATTTGATTATTTTCACCGAGACATTGACAATTTGTACTGGTCTTGCATTGGTCATTAAAGTTTTTGCTATTATGATTTACAAATGTATAAAATTGGACTTCATAAAATTCCTATGTAGTAGCTTCTGCAAAGATGTATTTAGGCATTGGCTTATTGTTTTAAAATTTATTTCACCTGGACAAAATGGGCTTGTTGCAAGGGTTCTCGTTTAAAATACACTGCTCTAATGTTTTAGACTAATGGCTTAAGAAAGATTGATCCAAAAACTGTACCTTGTAATTTTGATAAATAAAAAACATGGTTTAAAAATGATTTGTTCAGTAATAAATTAGGGACTGTTTAATGGGTGCCAGGCTGCCGGCTGCCCTGGTAAGCGGGATGAATTTGTCTTGTGCTTATATGATAAAATTTCATCCTGCTTGTCTGGACGATTTTGTAGTTTTGACATTGACATTTAGACTGTTCTTAAAAATAACTTGTGGCGGCATCTCTTTTGAACTATCATCCCGCAACCAGGTCATCCTGGTAACCAAGATCTTGCGTTTTCAAGTAAGATCTCCACAACCAGGCCACTCCAGTTGTCCATACACACGCAGAGCAATTTATACTATAGAAAAATTACTAGTCCTTATTGCATTTGAAGTACTTGAGTTCTGTCAGTACACACTGTAATGTAGGCCATATTTTCTCGCCTTGTTCTCGTACTCTTGCTTGTTAATATTCTCGACTTCAACTAACTTTTCACCAAAATGTTCTGAACCAACCGCTTTGTAAACTGAGCAATTGATTGACTGTTTTTTCTCCGGTAGTCGATCAGGGGCTTTGTTTACAAGCTTTCTTGTGAATTTCATTGTGAATTTTTGAAATTCGCAACGAATTTGCAAAGTTCTCAACGAAGTTCGGAGCATTTCAGTGAAAAGTTAATTGGAATCGACAATAATACATTTAAAATTAAGCAGTTCTTTCGAGTGTTTCCTTCTCATTTGTGTTTCGCATAGTCGAGCCTATAATGCGCTAAGGGCAACCATTATTCTTCTGTCCAACCCAGAATAGTCCTTTTCACCAATTTCACCTTTGAAAATCTTAGGAATTTATAGTATTGTTTTACCAGGGATGGGTTGGTGCCAGAGGGTTGGTGCGGAGTTTAGCAGAGTGTCGACCGCGGCTTTAACGCATGAGAGCCCCCTTTGTGCCATCATTATTGAAACAAGTCCACAGAAACGCGATTATTATGAATTAAAAATATTGACTGTGATATAAACAGGCTAGTCTGCCTCTGCTATATCTATTCATTAAAACTGTAATATTTTGTTAAGACTTTTTACAATGCAGCAGTGGCGGCGGACGATTACATTGGTTAAAGGGCTGGAGAGACTCTAGGGGGGTCAGGGGGATGCTCCCCCGGAAATTTTTGAAATCCGCAGTCTCGGAAATGGCATTTCCTGCGTTCTGGGGAAGAGGGGAACAAATTCATCAACTACGAGTCAGATATTGCAGTCACTATTTCCATGATAATTACTTTATATCAGCATAAAAACAAACTTATGAAATCAATACTTCTTTCTAGTAATCACAATTGTAGTACCACTTAATATTTTAAAAAGTATAGGTTTCAAGCTTAATTAAAACGTGATTGGCTTGAAGTTTTCAGCATAATAATTCGTGTACGCACATATATAATGAATCATTCCTAATTTCTGCTTCTAGGAAAGGGGGGAGGCGGTCGCGAGGTGGTGTTAGATGACAGTTACATAATCAATATGGGGCGGTAGTTGGCTGATGACAGTGGGGGGGGGGGGGGGGGGGCTAAAAAGAGTCCAAAAATTGATGACGTAATTGTTGAACGGCCCTTTATTGTGACAATTTCTCTACGTCTTGTATAGATCCAGGGAAATGAAGGTGGGACTATTGCAAAAGCCTTCAAGAGCAAGGACTTCTCCACATTCATGGCCAATAACATTCAAATAGAAGGTATAACATACCAATTCTTGAAGGTAGACGATGACAAAATAGTACTTGGAAAGAGGAAAGGTCATGGTGGTATTACAATGCAATCTAGCAAGACTGCTATCGTGATAGGCCACACTGCCGAAGGTTGCCAACAAGGAAATACAAATAAAGGAGTTGGTGTGATCGCTGAATACTTAGAAAGTTTGGGAATGTGATATTTTTTGCAGTATAGCACTGCAAAGATGTACTTAGGCCTCAGGCGTCAGCTTATTGTTTACAATGCAAATTAATAAAGGTTGATCGAAACGTCTGCCTTGTTATTTTGATAAAATAGACGATGGTTTAAAATGTGTTTAGACACGATTGCAAACAGATGAAACGTTGTCCCACGTGCCCTTTTATGCAATTTAACTTGGTCCACACTGGTCCCAAGTTGGGGTGTAATAGAGAGGGGGGGGGGGGTGCCGTCCATTTTGACACCTTACACCTATTAATCCCTTCAGTAACAGTTTCAGCACGAAACAATTTCCTCACAATATGGAAATTGTAATTGCCTTGTTCTTCAAAACCTCTTGTTAAATATGATCAAAGATAAGAATTGGCACCACCCCTTTAGAACTATATTCAATAGGCCATTTGCATGACGTCACAAATATGTAAAAACAATGAGTGACTGGGACGCATGGAGAACAGTGGGACTTCCAAAACAATGGATACTGCTGGTTTTTATTCGAAAATTTGCTCGGCAAAATTTACAAATTACAAACAAACAAACAAACAAACAAGGGTATCCGCAACAGCATATGCCAATTGGACTTTAAAAGCGTTAATAAAAGCGTTAAAGCAAAGAAAACAAAAGCGTTGTAGAATGTATAGAGAAGCCATTTAATGCTGTAAACACTAGGTGAACACCAGCCGTACTGGCACGGTTCATGTAAACAGGGAATTAAGAAATTTAGAAAGCTTCGTGCTTAATAAAAATTTGGATAATTAAAGGACTTGTCATGGTGAATGATTTACTGTAAGCACTTCATTGATGTTATTTATATTCAGACGTCCTAACCACATGATCTTCAACTTGTCATTTGTATAACCAGTTTATAAAGCAGTTCTTTTTGAATTCCATTGAAGCATGGCCTGCAAAAATTCAAACGCCATTTAAGCACCCGCAACGAAAGCTATTGCTTGTTTAACTAAGGGTTTTTGTATATGGAAGTTTCGAAAACGATGAACGGCGAAAACTATAGCTATATTCGGACAGCAGTTGCAAAAAATGCTATGCTGACGAATACGATTTTTCGCAGTACATACCACAGATCTTTTTCAAGCTCTTGTAGAGCTGTCCCGTCTTTAGCTTGGCACGACATCTATTATAAAAACATAAATTTTAGCATAGTTATTTTAGCGGGAGGAATTTAAAGCCGCTTTTTCGCGCGCCTTTAATTTATAAATCCCACAATCCATATATATATATGATGTTTTTTTTGATGTAGAAGGTTTAGGTGGATGGATATTTCGAGTGAAATATTATATACAATATTTTAGACCTGAACGGGAACGGTTGCGAAAAATGCAACTCTAAGTCCTCCGACAGGAATTGAACCTGCCGCCCTGCGATTCCGGTGCAGCGCTCTGACCACTGAGCTGGTGGTTGGTGAGTGCGTACGATTTTTATTTACGAGTTGTTAAGGATCGATAAACAAACGAGTGAGCGCAGCAAACGAGTGCGTTTAGCGATCCTTCACGACGAGTAAATAATAAAAATTGTACAAACGAACCAAGTACCAGCCATTAAGTAATTTGTTTATTATATAAGTATAGAGATCATTTTCTTCATTTTCTTACTGAAATTCCAATCAAAGAGGTTTATCTTAAGTATTTTTATCCTTGAGTATTTTCCTTGGTGGTAATATAGTCGCGGCTTTATTAGCATAAAATGCAATAAAATTCTCACATGTTCACAATTTTGAGCGCGAAAACACTAGCCAATCAAAACGCTGATACGATAATTCACCACATGTGGGTAAAATCGTCCGACCAATCAAAACGCTGAGACGATAATTTTCACATGTGAAAAATATCGTCCGTCGTGAGGATACGATTTTTATTTCACCTTTCTACTGCACGGAAATCTCTATACTTATATAGTATATAGAAACTCCTTTGAGAGATAGACTTGGAGCGAGTCTATGTTTGGTAGAGTCAAACATCCCATTTTGACCCAGAAGCAGTCTCCATAGGGTATCCATGGGGACAAAAGTCATTACTCGGCAAGGGTTTTCGGAAAGGTAGAAGTTTGACCGAGTAGTGATTTTGCTCCAAGGGAGGACTGAAACTAGGAAAATTATAACGCCATGTTACGAGTCACGAATATTTCTCTTTGATCTTGACCCTAATCCCGACCCAATCCCTACCCTAACCCTATTGTGTGCGTAACATGGACTTAGAACCGTAAAATCACTCAGATCAGTGAGTAAAATGCACTGATCTGAAAATTAGAACTGGATAGAGCATCCTATTGAATCCAATGAGCCAATTTTGAAGCAAGAATATTTTTAATGAGATCAGATTTTGAAATCTGTCAAATTCTTGACTAGTCAAATCGTTAGCTGTTTAAATTAGTTATACTATGAAGAAAATATCTTTTCCTATGTAACTTGAGAAATATAGCTTCCAACATCTCTTCTAATGAGTTTTAGAACGTTTTAAACATCGTATAATGAGGCTTATGGCGGCCATATTGGTGTGACCTCATTAGTTATTCACCGGCAAATTTTGGAAGAAAGATAGGCCACTGATGATCAATTCTTATCTAGACAATACATGTCCTTTCCCACTAGTAACTAGAAGCTGTTATGACCTCTTTAAACATGTCGCCAACACCACAATAGATTTGAGGTGGTCACACCAATATGGCCGCCATAAGCCTCATTATGTGGTGTTTAAAACGTTCTAAAACTCGTTAGAAGAGATCAATGTTAAAAGCTATATTTCTCAAGTTACATAGGAAAAGATATTTGCTTCATAGTATAACTAATCTGGGTTCAAAATTGACTCAATAGGATGATATATTCAGTGCTAGTTTTCAGATCAGTGATTGGAAGCACTAATCTTGGAAGTGATTAGCAAGTTGTAATCTTACCACGACAGATTGCAACAACAGAAAGAGATCTTCACTCAGATAATCAACTAAATTACAGAAAAATATAGAATAAATGAGAAAAACGTTTCACATAGAAGCCGGTTCATAGTGATGTGGGTATCCTCAGGGACGAGGGCATTTTTCTCGACTTCCCTTATGTTCGCATTGTCCCCCCTGCCCTACCATCGCTCCGGCGTCCCTGGGTATCCTGGATAAATATTACTATCAGTCTACTATATTATGTTTATCACTCTGAGGTGGACGGAAGCCTTAACAGGTTTTACAACCTAATTGACAAACGTTCCGAGGGTTAGTTGCTGTAGTTAATCAAAACCTTAAGCCGGAGTACCCGGAGTAAACCCCTCGAACCAACCAATCTCTACTCACTTGAGTTCATCAAGTACAGGGACCCGCCAACCACGTACATCCCTGACCTCGTCAGAGCAAGCGACTTTTACCTCTGAGTCTTGAGTTCGATTCTTGCCGAGGACCTTACTCATCACACTCATGTGAAAAGAGTAGGTCAACGCTCTGCCGAAAGTCGTGGGTTTTCTCCGGGCACTCCGGTTTCCTCCCACAGGGAAAGTTGACTGGGTTGGTTAGGACATACAGATTAGGAAAGTAATATCACAATTGTTGTAAAAATAGATAATTTAGGCTAAGTACATAATATAGGTAAGCGAGATACTTCAAGTATAACTCATCAAATCGGCCATCAAATACGAAAATCGGCCATCCGGTAGACGGATAGATCAACGATAACGGATAGATCAACTTATAGCTTATCAAAACTTTCAATGTCACAGCGTTGTTTTCCCCATTCAAACAACTATGATCCCCCCCTCGTTGTGTCCATCACTAGACATCCTATCGATGCATTGGCCACCATGACATGCTTGCTACTGTCACGACCGGATGAAAACCAGGCATGACTATTCACATTTTCTCAGGTTTGGACTTAAAAATTTCAATCTATTAATCTGTGATTTGAAATCATCTTACCAGGTGAACTGGTTCCATTAGATTCCCAGGCATATTTCTCCAACATTTGGGCATGCTCAGGGCGAATTTTCTGTGGTGTTGGCTACAAGAAATGAAAAAAATTGTTATGTCACAAAGCCTTCATATCTGTAATAATTGGCCGGCTTTTGGTTGAATATTTGTTCTTCATCCCCCGCCCGTATGGCTTACCAAGCGAAGGGGGGGGGGGGGGGGGTGTAGATGTGTTACACCCCCAATTTTTAAAGAAACTGTCGGTAAATTGACCTTCGTCGGTTAAAACGTAGAATTTGTAAGTAACTTGGTCGGTTAATTTTTAAATTTCAAACAAACACAACCACAGGGCCGTCGGCAGTAATTTGCTCATCCAGGATTTTACTTCTTTCCATACTGCTTGATTCTTGCAGAGCCAACTACAATCAACTCATCTCTAATAGTTTGTCGTTACTTTCACGTAGTGTACATGTATATATCAAAAGGAACAAAACCAATTCACTGACGCTTGTATAAATTGTATACGGAGCAAATATTATTTCAAATTTAATTTGGGGATGAAGTTGCAAAAAGTTAAAAATCTCGAATTCTTAGGTGTAAAAACTTCACAATTTTGATTTAAAAATCCTCTGAAGAAGCACCCCAAATAACAATTTGCTGCCGACGGCACTGAACCAAAATACGCGACGGACTAGTACCGTTGTGCGCTCGCCGAGACGTAGCGACTAACATCGCTTCTTTCTGGGTTACTACTTCATGTAAGGACCACAAAATAGTTTGAACCAATATACCGGCGGATATATACGATATGTCACGTAGTTATTCTAGGTGGTGCTTACCCTAACACAACCCCTCACCCTAACCCTAACTATTATGTGTCCCTAACATTATTATTAGGAACACATTAAACTTTATTTATACACGGTAGAATCATCAGTAATGCATGCTAATATAAAAATACATATACACAGTGACAGATAAAATACAGAAAATACTGGTTTACATGATTGTCGTGTGGGAGTCTGGAGTTAACACATTTTCTACACCTCTTTTAAATTCACGGAGGGATGGAGCCATTCGTACACGTTTTGGCAAACCATTCCATAAAACTGCTCCATCATAGCTAATAGAACGCTTAAGAAAATCTGTATGTGGTTTTGGGACAAATAGTTTGTTTTCAGAATCCCTCAGATTATAAGTAAAATTTCTCTGAGCAAATATTTCTTGTAAATATTGAGGTGTGTTATTATTGAGAATTTTGTACATAAGAATTGCCTTTTGGCTTTTACGACCGATGGACAACTTATGTCATTTGAGCTCTTCTAGCAGAGAGCTTGAAGAGGTTTCATATGTGGAATTGGTAATCACGCGAGCAGCCCGATTTTGTAACTTTTGTAGTTTGCTCTTCAACTCACCACCAATGCCATCCCATACCGGCGAGCAACAATTAAAGTAGGGCTCGATTAAGCCCCTATAAGTATTCCTGTCAATAAAACGCCTCACTCGTTTAAGAGCACCTATTCCTGAGGATACTTTCTTAGCGATTTCATTAATATGATCTTTCCAGTTTAAGTTCTCATCAATTGTTAATCCTAAAGATTTCGTATGGTGGACTCTTTTGATTTGAGTATTCTCTACATGTACACTGTAAAAACTGATAGGTTAAAATAACCAAAAAAAATAGGTTATTTGGGTTGGTCTAGGACAACCGGTTTAAAATAGGTTATTTAAATAGGTAGAAATAACTAAAACTAAATAGGTTAAAACAAACCATTTCTAGTGGGTTATTTTAACCTATAATATAAAGGCTATTTTAACCAATAATTAATTGGTCAATTTAACCGAATACAAATAGTTAATTGTACCTATTTAAAATATGTTATTATAACATTTATTTTTAAGTTAAAACAACCTAAATTTAAACCGTTAAATCTACTCAAGAGATATAGGTTGTTTTTGCCATATAAATATAGGTTGTTTTTACTTATAAATATTTGGTCATTTTAACCAATAATATTTGGTCAATTTAACCTATAAGATTTGGTTGATACAAATATAACCTATTCTTTATAGTTGAAACAACCCATAAATAATGGTGAAGGCCATGAGTCTAAACCAGCCCTTTAAAATAGGTTACATGCGGTTGATTCAACCTAAAAAAAATAGGTTAAAATCAAATAGGTTAAAATCAAATAGGTTAAAATCAAATATTTTAAAATCAAATATTTTAAAATCAAGATTCGACTCAAAATCAAATTAGTAAATATTAAACAATTTCAGTAATATGGTAAAAATCATGTATTTTTCTTAAGGAATACATAAGTCTTATATAAGATATAAATAACATAATCTACGAGATAATTTAGTGCCAGTGTGCGACATTGCAAAACAGTAAAGTGGAAGTGGAGGAGAGTTTGTTAGCATGCAGTCACGACATTATATTGTGAAAGAAAAAAGCTCTCCATATAGAAGAAACAATGGTTATCTCACACAATTCACTAGCTTGTAAGCTATATATAGTTTTGAGTTATACTATATAGAAACATTCACAGAAATAGCCCATGATTGTGACGGCCATAACTCTCCTCGTACACTCTAATCATTAAAGATAAAGACAATGTATCCTGCATGTACAATACATGCATTACATTAATGATACAATATCATCATCATAAATTGTCCCATTATAAATTGTATCATCAAAAATTGTTCCATTTAATGTGTTCGTTTACATTTGGCTTAGGAAGTTCTCTACGCCAATTGGTAAAGTTTGGCAACTATTGCCCAAAAGAACATGTTCTAAAAACATGTAAATGTTTTTGCTATGACCTGTTGGCCCCTTTGGGTACTGCGCGTTAAAAACGTAGTACGCTGCAAGCAAACATGTCACTGCGTTGGCTATATTGCACGATCTGAATTTGTTTACCACCATTCCCTCTGCAATCAATGAAATTGAACTTATCTCTTCCAGAGGTCCGGTGGCCAATAGACGAGGGGTTGAACATCCTGATATTTTAGGAGCAACTTCAGAATCATCCTGCAACAAGGAATATAAATGAGTGACGACATTTTAAGCATTTCATGCACAACTTACACTTTTATCTAAATATTGTACTTCTTCTCCTGTAGTTACATTACAAAAATATACATCACTTAATAATTTCTACCTAGATGCTATAAAATATATAAAATTCACTTACAAGAACAACTTCAAAGAAATGTTCTCCTGAGGTATGTTTGTGGGTACTCTTCTCCCCAAGGACATACGGCAAAGCTGCCATGATACAACGGTTTTCTAACTCTACAAAAAATTAAACATAGAATAAATTTCTGTACAGTATATATACACATATAGATTAACTTCTATATAGATTAAGTATCTTAATCTATATTAATCGTTTAATCCATGTCCATAATATAAACGTATGCATACTATACAATTGTTTCTTCAAAACCTGTAATCACTGTAATCAATCATACAGGTACCACAAATCCCCAAAAATACGAGATTTTACCACACATTTCTTACACGAGTTGCGGTGAAATCTCACATTTTCTGGAATTTGTGGTACCTGTATTAAATTACCTCTTTCATCTGTCACTTAATCATCCAACTTGACCAATATATTGTTGACAGCACGACAATTATTCTTCTTCAATGCTGCCAAAATCTGTGGCTTCTTTAGTTGCCACAACTCTCTGATCTCTTTCCCAATGTTTTCCTTGTCGAGGATTCGCCTAACTCTGCCTTCATCTAAAGAATGAGTTTTAAAAAAATGAGCGAAGTCAGCGAACAAAGTAGACTATACACTAGTAGTTGCAAACAGTAGGTTGTTCAACTACCTGAAAAAAAAGAAAACAACTTCTTTGAAGATGTTTTCTTATTTTTCAGGTAGTTGAACAACCTACTTTTGGAAATACTTCTCACATCGCTACCTACACTGACACCCCCTCACTATACTATATACATGTACACTCACTATTGTTTAGGATGGAAACATGCAACACAAGCAAAAGGTAAATCTCTAAATTCGACGAAGAGTTACCACTGAGAAACATTGTTGCAGAAAAAGTAGTGCTCCAAGGCTACTAAATATTGATGTTTACCTGAACCCCTTTATCATCTTTGAGGAAAGGATAATCTTGCACTAGTTTCCACACACGGACATTGTCAATAAGCACTGCCCTTCTGCGCTTTGGATAAGTGTTGTCCATCAAGAGTTTCACCTGTGCAAAGTCGGGATTCCCTTTCCGATACAGGTCGACCAACCTCTTCTGGTGTGCATTCATTGTTTCTTCTGTTTCACCAGAAGGAATGGGCGGAATCACGAAATTCTTGGAATGCTTCTTCTTCCTCCCTGGCTTTGCCTTAAGGACCACAATGCCCTCTGCCTCTAGTTGTTTTTTCTCAACCTTAGCCACCCGCTTCTTGACATTTCCTATATTGGAAATATGATATATCATTAAAAACTAATAAAAATGTGATATTTAAATTTATTTTTTGCACTATAAAAAGCTACAGTACCACTACCTTTTATGAAATGCGTATCAATTCTAAAGTATAATTAGATTTGGTCTCACAATTGGACAATAGAGGAGGGGATAAAACGAAGATGTGATATCAAAATTTCAACTTTGCAAACACATTTTTCTCGGTGTTATATATAATACATGTATGTATGTGTAAGTGCTTAAATAACAAAGCCAACACACTCTTTTTTATGAGTTAATATTAGTAATAGATAATTCCAGAAAATATTCACACCATTAGACAGATTAAAATTTCAAAGCAGGTGGTTAAGAAAACATTAATAAAAGGTCAGGTTTAGTCTGGCAAGTAAAATCATCTGGTGTTAGACATCGAGTGCAACACTAAAGTAGGGTGTGTCTGGGTGCATTGTCAGCTAATGAGCAAATAAATAAATAATAACAATGTCAACAAATAGATTTGGTCTCACAATCACTGACTTCTTCCACAATGGGGAAGGGGGGTAAGAAGAATCTGTAATTTTACAAGATTACTGACTTTACAGTAATCTTGACACACTGCCTGCGACGGGCGACGTACGTCACTGCATAAACGAGAACTAAAGAATTGTGTTATTGTCAAGTAAATTTATCATATTTTCGTCATTTTCAACAAGATAACAATAGTTTTATTGAAAATTTGAATGTTTTAGTCACATTATTTAATAAACCACCATAGTCATTGGGCTGCCTATGGTCAAATGAGAATGAGAGTTGATGAAAGTCAATGAGAGTTGCAACTTTCGGTCACATTTGACCACCAACTCTCACACACTCTCATCAACTTTGAGCTGGTTCAAATTTTGATGAGAGTTGATAAGAGTCTTCCTCGTATGACGAGTGATGGAGTTATATATAAGAATTTTCCAAGTTTCCATAGTGTAGAAGAGGTTAAATTTTTCCAGTATAATACATGCAAACGCTAAAGACTATATACCTGTAACAAAGGCAACACACTCTGATTTATGAGTTATTAATGTTAGAACTGGATCATTCCAGTCCTAACATCAGTTAGTTACTACTTATCACAGTAATACTAAAATAGACTTGAAAATAGCATTGAAAATATGATAGCAAATATTAGTGAAACTTACATGGCCAGCACCAAATGAGCCTTTTAGGAAAGGGTACTTCATCACAAGCTGCAGGGCAATGTGGGTTCTCTCCTCCACAGTTGGATATGACGTGTGTGCCATTATTGAAGTGCAAAGCTGCCTAATTAAGGCACTTCTTTGCAGTGGAGTCAAACTGCCATTTTCAAGTCCTTTTTCAACATCTGGCTCCCACTAGCATTAAATCAAGAAAAAAATATTGTTACACAAAGTAAAATGCTAAAGTAAGGAGCATCTGGGGGCATTGCCAGCTAATGGGTTGACAAGAAACACTGGCAGATAGTTAACCCATTAACTGGCAGTACCCAACCACTGACAAGTATAATTGTCTGGCGTTTGACAGAGTAAAATACTAAAGTAGGGCGCATTGCAAGCTAATGGGTTAACCCATTAACTGGCAGTACCCTATCACTAATCAACTGGCACTAGACAAGCTACATGTAATAGGTTAATATACTCAATTGCACCATGTAAAAAATGCTTTATTGCCATACCCTTGTTGGAAGGCAAAATCATGATATGCAGTCAACATTTTTCTTTGTAAAATCATTGCTAATTAATGTGATGCACCCATAAATAATTTTATAGTATTCAAATTTACCTCAGACTTTTGCCTTTTTGGAGAAATGCTGGAAGGTAAACTGGAGGCACTCTTATGTTTCCTGGGACTTCGTCTTAAACCAAGGGGAGTTTGAAATTCAATGCTTCTCTTCGCAGGCGGACTACCAGATGGACTGCTGCTACAGATGGGAAATGTTTCAGAAAAATCTGAAACATTATCCTCGGACTCATTCAGTTGAGGGAATAAAGGACTTTCATCCACAAAGCTAGGTTCCTGGCTTGTACATGGTGAACATGTAGGTACCTTTAATGGGCACTTTAAACCATTGGCATCAAACACCTGCAAAAATTAGAACATAATGACATAATTAGGCAGGTGGTGTCATTGCTTGACAAAATGTACATACCCATCCTACCTTAGCGATGACTCTAAGATAACACGCTGGGTGTGAGAGATACAAGTGACTGAAGAGTCAGTCCAAATATATGGGCCTGATACTTGACATACTACCTACAGTATGGAGCTAACTGACACTGGTTACTGCCAGCAGGTCTACAAATTTTAATATGTTAGAGTAGCAAGCGAAACAGTAATGTTATGATATTAAACCAGGTTGCCACAAATGAACCAAAGTTTAGCTTGAATTTCATTTTTATCTGGTAGTTACATGCAAAGCATTGCACAAGTAAAAGTATGGCAAGTACTGTCATGAAAAAATAATACCGGTATAAGACTCTTTTTAAGCTTCCACTGGTTAAGAAAAGATGGAACATCTTCATAACCTGCCAGCCAAAGATGGCACATCTTTCTGGCACAAGAGTGTCCACTAAAAGTATTCTAAACGATTATTCCAAATGTATGTTGTGTTTATATATTTTGCATTGCGCTGTCATGAGAGAATAATATAAGCTCTTTTTAAGCTTCCACTGGTTAAGAAAAGATGGAACATCTTCATAACCTGCCAGCCAAAGATGGCACATCTTTCTGGCAAAAGAGTGTCGGCCACTAAAAGTATTCTTAATTATTATTCAAAATGTATGTTGTCATGTTGTGTTTATATATTTTGCATTGTGCAAAGATGGCACATCTTTCTGGCAAAAGAGTGTCCACTAAAAGTATTCTAAATGATTATTCCAAATGTATGTTGTGTTTATATATTTTGCATGCGCTGTCATGAGAGAATAATATAAGCTCTTTTTAAGCTTCCACTGGTTAAGAAAAGATGGAACATCTTCATAACCTGCCAGCCAAAGATGGCACATCTTTCTGGCGCAAGAGTTTCCACTAAAAGTATTCTTAACACATTAGCTGGCAATGCACCCAAGTGCGCCCTACTTTGGTTATTTACTCTGTCTAACGCCAAAGTATTTTACTCTCAACTGTCTAACGCCAGACGATTTTACTTATTAGTGGTAAAGTACTGCTGGCCAGTTAATGTGTTAACAAAACTATCTGCCATTGTCTATTTAGTGTTTTACTATTCTTACGCCAGACGATTGTACTTGTTAGTGGTAGAGTACTGCCAGTTAACGGGTTAATTATTTGTGTTTTTGTGCACAAATACATTTCTCTTTGATCTTGACCCAGTCAGAACCCTTTAAATACCCACTTCCTCTTGTGACCATAACATACTGTAAGCGTATAATCTTATGTAACCATCATGTAACCATAGGCGCAATTATCATTCTCCAAATTTGTCCTGCAGTGCAGGGTGAAGCTAAAACATTACTTGTAGAATTTAGAACAGAGGTAACATAGTTAACCCTTAATAATCTCTATACCCTCACTGTTATCCTACTGTCCAAGAAAATGAATGTAGATATGTAGTACATAGATTTACATACATAGGGTAGCACCAACAGATGTATTTTATTTCATTTTATTCTCGAAATTCCATAAAGTTAGTCAATGTACACCATTTAACATTGTGTCTTGAAAGATGGCATCACAATGTTGTATAAAAATGTATATTTTAAAATCATAAATCTGTTGTCTCTGTCATTTATTTTAACGGTTAAACCGCCATATAGGTTCAAAAATATCTATAGACATACTGTATAGGCAATATACTTCTATTGGTGCTAGTATCCGTATGTATTATTTATATTAAATGTATGTATAAAATACTATTTATAGAATACCTCTCCAGTAACTTCGCTCCAAGCAGAAAGAAATCGCTTTCTTAACTTAAAGCGTGGCAGCAGTTGACTAATATCTGGCAAACTGAAGCCAAAAAAGTCTTCCCCATCAATCTCGTTTGCTATAAAAACGCAAAACCATCTCGGTGAATGAATATACTATTATAAATGAACAAGGTGACACACAACGGGGTAAACAAGGGAATAAGGGATAGATAGGACTATTGAGGGAGCAATTAGTACAAGCTTGCCATGCGTGGTCCGCGTGGTGCAATCATGGCTCGAGGCGCTTAACTGCCAGGCCATGGCTTGGCCATCTGTAAAGCAAGACGAAACGCACAATCCCAATATATAAATATATAGTCTAATACGATCATTTTCTCATTAAAATAGTAAAATCCACGGTCTAAATGTTTCTAAATGAAAGAATAGTTATAAATAAGAAGACATTCGAGTGCACAGAAGCCGCACGCGCCGCTAACATGCGCTTCATGTTTGGTATAAACTTTGGTGTTTTGTGAATTGAATCTCGAATTGAATATTTTGCGAATCGAATCTTTATATGCGATCTACATGAGTTATATAGTTGGCGGTTGTGAGCTGTTAGCACCATTGTGAACAATGAAGTCAAACTGAAATTAAACTCAAGGAAGGCTATAGTGCGCAAACTAGAATATCGCGCGGCCCGCGGCCGTATAGAAGTGAGACCCATATCTTACCTTGAAATTCCGACACTGCTTCGTCCAATCCTGTTTCCTTCAGCCAGGCCACAGCATCAGATGGTTGAGATACTTTCGAAATGGTCAATTTAGACATTTTGACAAGTTTTTTCAAAATATATAATAGATTTTCAGGTCTGCAAGCAATAGCAATTGACTATTAAAGACTACCAAGTTGTGTTGAATTGAAATTGGAGACTTAGAGCAAAGCATATGCAAATTTTGTTTGACAAGTGATTAACCGCTTGACCAAATTGACCAATAAGGAAGCGATAACTCGCGCAATTAACCAATCATTTTGGGAGACGCTGAGAAACAGGAAACAAGCAGATTAGCAGTGCCTGCAGTGACGTCAGTCTCAGTTACCATCACAGTTAGCATATGATTATTGATCAAGTCGTCCGCACTGAGACGGTGTTTGTGAAATAATATAAATGTGATGGCGAACTTCTGCTGCCAATTGTGTTCGACGTTTTTTGCGTGCACGATTGTTTTAATGATAAAACATCTCATACTGGGACACAAAAGTGATCCTAATCTGCATATCATATGTGAAGTATGTGGTTGTCAATGTATTACAATATTGTTCGCTAATCCAAATTATATATATAAGCCAAGTATGAGAGTGAACCCTCTCAACCGCTGACCGCTAGAGCCGAAAAACCAGATTTTACTCGCAGTAATGACGCTTTCATAATTTTTTCACAAATATCTGTTTTCCCCCTAAAAAAATGCACCAGCATATGTAAATTAATACGGGAAATAATATTGCAATACATCTTGCATACAAAATATTTTTTCTTCTATTTTTAATTATTTTTTTTGTATTTTTCACGCATCAAAGTCCAAAGTGCGGACAAAGATAACTGTTGTTTGTTTTAACCAAAACCTTTCATACTTGGTAAAGGCAGTCCCCTAGTGGTTTTACACCAAATATCATCACAATGGCCAGTCAGCCCCGAAACAAATATGAAAAAAATTGTCTTCTTTCGGCTCTAAACCATTTTTCAACCAAAAAATAGGAAATTTTTATTTTGGGCGTGACCGGCCGAGGTGCTGATATTTCGTGTAGACCCACTAGGGCATCATCGTTACCAAGTATGAACCGTTTTGGTTAAAACCAACAAGAGTTATCTTTGTCCGCTCCTCGGACTTTGATTTGTGAAAATTATAAATAAATTAATTAAAAATAGAAGAAAAATATTTTGTATGCAAGATGTATGGCAATATTATTCCCCGTATTAATTTACATATGCAAGTGTATCTTTTGGAGAAAAACATACGTTCAACCATTAGATAATTTTACTAAGGTAATACAATTTTTTGGTCAAAATAATAAACATTTTTTTCTGGCTTGTTTGGGGCGTGGGACTGCTTGGTCCTGGTATTTGGTGTGCCTTTAGGTCACTATCATTGTGTCCAAGTATGAACATAGTTGGTTAAAACCAACAGGAGTTATATCCTAACAAACTTGTCAAAAAAACGCTTTTTTTTTTCTCACTTTGTTCGTGCCTAGCGGTCAGCGGTTTTGACCGTTCGGTTCCAAATTTGTCAAGCAGATACTTTCTATGCCTCTAAGCTTAAGTCCTAAGTATGATCGTTATCGGTTCAAACCAACAAAAGTTATAGGGAAACGAAATTTTTACCATCACGGGTTTTTTGAAAAAGGCACTTTTTACCAATTTTGCGGCGCTCTAGAGGTCAGCGGTTTAGAGGGTTTGAACCCAAACTTTGTATGAACATACTGCATGGCATAATAAACGTGTGTACCAAGCTTGGAGCGATAAGGTTAAAAGCAACCAAAGTTAGAGATTTTCTCAAATTTAGCGAGCGAATGGGGTAGAGCTGAGCTGAGAGGCTAACTTTTTTCATCTTTTTTCATATTTTTTTTCCATTATATTTTTGTATGTTTTACCCTTTTAGATTTAAGCTCTTGCTTTGAAACTTTGCACAGTAGGGCTCAATTGAATGGCCTTTCCGATTCCGGCGTTTGTTTTCTGAAAAAAGTTGAACTTCCGGGGCAATGGCGCATTATTTGCGCATGCGCATACGTTAGTGCGTTTTCTTAGTACTTCCGCTCGCCAGAATTTATTTATACTTAAGGATTTTATGTACCATTGCATGCTCTATCTAACAGTATGACTTTTATAACAATTCATGGGCGTGGTCAAAAGTTATGATGATTTTTCCATTTTTGTTATTTTAGCGCTTGGGACCTGGATATTAGAGTTGCCGACTAGATGTTGGCGGGGTTATGTTGCGCACCAAGGGTACTATGGTATTGGGAAATGATATCACGTGATAGGCCAACAACTCGGTACCAGGCCCCATAACACAAAATGCCATTTACCCAACCCCCCGGTATGGGGTTCAGAGTATGACATTTTTTTGACCATAAATTCGTATGTAGAATCCTATTCTCTACCCACACACAAATTTTGGTGCTTTTACCGATTTTTTCCTGTTACTTATTAGAAACCGCGCGATTTCAAATTTAGTTAAATTTCAATAAACCAATCAGATTTCAATGAAATTCTTTGAAACTTGGCTAGGTGGTTAGGATTAATATTTGTATGATACTGACCGAGTTTCAGACGCTTTACTCTAATAACCGCCTTACAAGATACAAAAAGGCTATATATCATATAACTCATGAAAGCGAGGCTGGTTCATTCATTTTCCTAGAATCGAGTCTTTATTATTGGATGTTAATAATAACTATGTGATAGTTGTATGATTTGATTAGAAATTCAAAAATATATCGTAGGGTAAACTTTTTTAAATTTAGTATAACATTGCAGAGCCACCTTAAAGGTATAAACCAAACGGATGCAACAGTAATAAAGGCTGACTAGTTCTTATCACTTATGGTAAATTTAGTACATTTTCAATAAAAGCCAACTGTAATACAGGCATCCAAACCTGGCCCAGAAATTTTATTTTTTTTCTTCTCGCAAAGATTTCTGGGTAGGATTTAATTTTTTCTCTTTAGAACATGGACAGTTGGAATGCCCATTCGAAGAGCTTTGATATGACACCTGATTGGCCTGTTTAAAGAGATATATGTTTTAACGCTAAAAAAGTATCATAGCCACCTTAACCTACATAACTACCTATATGGCAGGCATCTACTGACGACGGTCTATCACCACGTGAAGTTTGGTTATTTTTCCTGCGTTGGGGAAAAAGTTATTCGTGACCGAGTATTGTGAGACTAGGGCGAGTTACGCTGCTGGGGGTAATTTTGAATATTTTTAGATGCAAATAAGGTAGTTAATAGCTATTACCACGGGTATACTGTTGGCCAAGCTTGAATACAAACGGTTGAATTCTCGATTAGTTATTAATAAAAAGGTGTTTATTCCTTATATCTCATGAAATCGAGGTTGTCAATGAAAATTATTCATGTATGCGTATAAAGGATTGGGCGTTCTTTAGTACCATGGATGGCATTTTTCCATAGCACGAAAAACCAGCGAACAATCAATTTATTTTATTTAATTCATTAGTTTACTTTTATTTCACCTTGACTCTCCTATGCCCATATAGAGCTCCCTAAGGCGTACCTAATTATTATATTTAAAAATTATAACGAAGCAAGAGCAATATAAAAAAATTAGGATAAAATGTCACCCTGAACGATTTTGCAGATAAAAATATGTCATTTATTTTTGGGCGTGGTCGATTTTGACCACGAAATTTGGTGTAGTCTTACTCCATAATCATTGTTGCCAAGTATAAACCGTTTTGGTTAAAACCAGAAAAAATAATCCACGTCCGCACTTCAGACTTTGATGCGTGAAAAATATAAAAAAATTAATTAAAAATAGACGAATTAATTTTTAGCAACAAGATGTATTCAATATTATTGCACATATCAATATACATATGCAGGTAAACGTACGTAGTTCTAGCTTTAATATCCTAGGCTCTGCTAACTGGTGAGATGGTGAAAATCCTCTATTAATTTTCTTTGATAACAACTCTCCCCCTGCCATTGTAATAGCCAGACGAAGAAATATATATTAGGTAGAATGATTAGAGCCATTAATTTTCTTAGACGTTTTCAGTTTTTAGGTAACTGTATTCAGGGAATTCCCCTTCCCTCGTGCCATTACACCCCATGTTCTTAATTAAAGTACTGTAATTTCACTAAATACCCCCCCCCCTCATACTTTGAGATTAATAGAGGATTCATGGTAGTGTGGTTCTTGCATGCATATGCTGTAGAAATGGCTGAGATAAACAATTTTGTGTCGAAATCTGAACAGTGTTATGGTATTGTTAGGTCTTTTAGATGTAAATTTCAAATATGGGATAACTACTGTATTAAATTTTCCTGTTGTAACATTACTACGTTTCCTACTGGTTTTGACATAGATAACATTTGTTGCAAATATATAGTATATTATGGTTATAAAAACACTCTCCTTCAGGGGTTGATTTACTTGGGAGGGGGGGGGGGGGTGCGCTCCCCCATTATCTGGCCATTGATAGGCCTTTTTGACCATCTAGGCAATCATATTTTTCAAACATTTCTGACAAGATGACCCCATTGACCCTGCAGGGCATTCTAAGTGATGATTCACCCTCCTTCGGATGCCAGCCGCACCTGGCTTCATGACCTGTTAGTACCTCCTTATCAGATCATGCTGGATCCATCCCTGCTATCCTTATATATACAATATGAACTAACATGGGCTATTTTAACCAATTATCATTGGGCTGTTTTAACTAACTAGTTTTGGTTATTGACCAAGATGGATGTAACCAAACAATATTAAGTTATTTTAACTAATATCTATAAGTTACTGCCACAATGATACGAATAGTTAAAACAACCTATTGTTATTTGTTATAAACAATTAGTCTATTTGACTAATAATAATAGGTTATAACAACCTATTAAATTAAGTTGGCTTGCATAACCAAAAAAATTGGTTGAATTAACATATTTTTATTAGTTAAATTCAATCGCTCACAATTGACCAAATAATAATTGGTTATTTTAACCTATTTATATTGGTTCTAACCTATTCAAAAGGTTAAAACAACCTATTGATATTAGTTATAACCTATAAAAATAGGTTATTTTAACCTATCAGTTTTTACAGTGTATATTAAGTTCACTGGCATCATGAGACGCAAGCCTCTGACGAGAGCCAACGAGCATGAATTCAGTCTTGGCTATATTTAAGCCTAAACTATTTGAAGTGGTAAGGTATTTTTGTCCTGCGTCGTCGGTAAATTTTGGAATGAGCACAATGAGACATGTCTGACTAAAGCAGATCATGTATGGTAATTTCATAATGGCAATTGTATTTTTATAATCAACGACAATGTAATTTTAACAGAAATGTTTAAATGGAGTTTTCTATTTGCCAGGTTTAGAAATCATTTAGGAATAAAATAATTATGTTATAAACGAATGAACTAGCCAAGAATGGTTACCTGTAACAGCAGCAGAATTAAGACAATAGTGACATCGCATTCAGCCAAGATATCCACGTAACCAGCTAAATATAAATAGAGAATAATACATGGGTGCGCGGAAATACCAGATTTATTTCGAGTGTTGAATATGATATCTCACGAGTGAGCGCAATGCACGAGTGAGATATCATGTTCAACACGAGAAATAAATCTGGTATTTCCAAGAATCCATGTATTTTTCTGTTTATTATATAAAGGACAGTCTTTCAAACAAAATAAAATGTCCATTTTCATAAACTTCAAAAGCGATAATTTTCACATGTGAGATTATCATAAATAATCTCACATGTGAGATTATCAGTTTTATCAGTGCTCGAAATCTCTATAAAGCACTATACTTTATATAATAAATGTTATATAATGGCAGTCATATGAAAGGCAAGTTACTTTCTTCCAGCAGAGAAGTTCCTGGGTTACTTATGGAATAACTCTTTTAATTAACGGTCATGGTCACATGGTGGTTGGTCAGTCAGTTAGTCTGTTGGTTGGTTGGTCAGTCAGTCAGTCAGACTGTTGGTCAGTTAGTCAGTCAGTCAGTCTGTTGGTCAGTTAGTTGATTGGTCAGCCAGCAAGCCAGTCAGTCAGTCATTATGCGTAATGTTAAATTCCTAAGAAGACATAATCTTAAATTTCCTACTCCCACGAGATAAAGTTAAATCAAATTCTTACCATGTATTTGATCACTTCCTATGGCCCCAGGTAAGTTACTACCTATAAACGTGAACAGATTCATGAACGGATTTGATATAAAGTTGTTTTTGATTGACACAAATAGGCTGAAAAACGTCTTTTCTATGATAAGAATAGTGATAAGGAGACGAGTATACAGAATAGTATACGGAACACATTTATGGGACAATAATATATATGCTTCTCAAACTCATTTTTTTAATAATTCATGAGCAAAACACAAAGGAAATCACCACCGTATCGTTGTCTTGATACCACGGTAATAAACACCCATAAATTAACTCAACTTTCGAGTTGAATTTCTCTTTAAATACTGGTTTGTTTGAGAAGCTATATCATACACTCGAAGTCGTTTATTATAGTGATTTAAAAACACATCAAAGTGCGTTAAAAAACTCGGCTAGCGCCTTGTTTTTCAACACACTTTTCGGTGTTTCAAATCACTATAATAAACTCCTTCTCGTGTATGATATATTAGATGTTTCACTCTATCTATATTTGGGGGGGACTGATATTTGCTGCAACAAAGGTGGTAATATGGTGGCATCCTAAATCCCCCCCTCACCACAATATTTTGCGAAGTGTCCGCCACTGTGAAGAACGCCTTTAAAGTGATTTACCTCGTTCATGAATTAAATAAACCATTTCGGTCAGTAATGCCAAAGCACCATCATAATCACCTGAGAAAAAAAACAAACATTACAGTAGGTACACAGCGTAGAAAATGTGAAGACCGAATCACACTACAAATGTTCAAACTTTGACTTAAAAACATTTGGTTTAGTAATTTCAACTCGTGTTTTTTAATGAAGTTGACACTGTCACGCAATAAGAATTTGAGTAAACGAGGTAAACAAACTAAATCTCTACATGGGTTGCCAGACTCTGACATCAAAATGCGTATACTGATGCTAAATGTTGGGCAGTTATGCATTGATACTTTAAGGCCCGATCAAACGTCCGAGAACGCAAGTCATCGCAAGTAAACTTGCGTTGACTTGCGATGCGACTAGTCAAACGAATACCCGGCTCCGCTGTCACGCTTAGCGGACCACATAACAGCTCTGATAAACATTTACGGGGTAAATTTACGTCGGACAAAGTTAAAGTTTGGTCGGACATCAATACAGTTGGGTCGGACAAACGGTAAACCTCAATTTTCCTTTGGTCGGACAGAATGTCCGGTGCGTTTCTTTCTTGGTCGGACAATTTCACGAATGGGTCGGACAATGTCCGTGACCGACCGATATTTTAAGGCCTGAGTGGGTACACCAAGTGGGTACACGGCCAGAAGCCTTGGCCGCCAGTAACCTTCCTACACTATACAATCGTAGAGACGCTCTAACAAAACAATTATTTAATGATATCTGTTCCAATGTAAACCATAAGTTGCACAGTTTACTACCCAAACCGAACATATGTAACATTATGTGCCCATATGTAGCACCAATAGGCTAAAAAACAGTTTTATATATAAAAAAACAGTTTTATATTGCTTATAATCTAGATACATTCTAATTTTTATCTTTTTAATATCGACTGGTGTAGTAATGGATGACAATTTTTGGATGATAAGTATTCCACTATAATTGATGTAAAGTTCTACACAATTCAGCTTTTTGGCTGCAAATGTAATGCTTAATAAACTATCTAACTAAATCTAACTAACTCTAACCAACATGAAATGAGCGAAAAATATATTTTTTAACTTAACTCACCCATGTTCAACTTGCATTTGGCTGCTAACTTCATTGAGTTTAGAGCGATCAATGGTGTCTGATGTAAAACAATAAAATATGTAAAAATAATGTCACTGACTCAACAATATTCGTGTGGATAGTTGATCATGTGCCTACACTTCTATAATACGTCAGTCGGATGACGGGCCTTGACGGATGAATATGTCATTATTGATGAACTATCAGGAAAATATCAGACATGACTTGTTCTCAGATTGTACATGTATATATCGTGTACATGTATATATCGTCTAGTACTTCGTCTGGATGATACGTCTTGGATTTATATACTAAGGGGCCGTTTTTTTATGTGGGAGTGGGGAGGGGGCTGGTTGAATTAGGGGGTGGGAAATCCAAAGAAAGATGGCATTAAAAGGGTGGGCCACGCGAAAAAATATTAGTATGATACAATGTTTTGTTCTGTTGTAAGAGTGTCACCCTGAAAGCGCACGAAATGGCCATTCTGGCCTACTTAAATTCAAAATTTTCCGGGGCAAGATCCATAGAATGACTACGCAATTGGACTCAGTCTTGCAACTGCTCCTGAAATAAATTGTGACACATCTAGAGCAAGATATTTACAACATAGACATACAGTAGTTACAACTTGTTCTATCGGTATATAGGTATAACTTAGGTATAGCTATATTAACAATATTAAAGGTCACCCAATGTTCACAAAGCCTTTCGTTCACATGTACTTTGGTTACATGTACTTTGGAATTTCAAGGGGGAAAGGTGGGGGGGGGGGGTTCATCTGAAAAAATATATCATTATTTAGGGGGTGGGCAACCGGAAAAAAGTTGAGTATGAAGGGGTGGGCCATGCCAAAGATTTAAGAGGGCTCACCCCATCGCAGATAAATAAATGAATGGTCCCAAAGACAAATGACGTAATTTAGTTTTGGTCACCTTGTGTTGTAGCTCTGATGCTTGTTGAAAATAACCAACTGCTTCTGAGTAACGCTTCATTTCCTGAACATAGAATTAAGAATATACATTCAACCTCACCTACCAATCTTTGACACTCTTCTTGAAGAAAAAGTAAATTATGGACAACCATCCGTGTACTCTCAGATCAGTGACAACCACACAATTGAACATTATGTGCAAACGTCGGGTGCAGTGTGGGGAGTCTATACTAGTTGTATTTATCGATGAAATTCACATCCGTGGTTCGTGACTGAATTTCCAAGATTAAAAAAGCTTCAACGTACACACGTAAAAACGCACAAGTTGTAACAAACCTGCCGCAGACTTGTACCAAATGCTGTTTCAACAACTTGTTATCAGGATGTGTTCGCACTGCTTGTTCCCAGCTTGTTGACAAGTTGTCAATGGCTTGCTGATAACTTGCTACAAGGTCGTTGATTCAACAGACTTGTTACAAGTTGTTCCAACAACTTGTTATCGTCCTGCAATTCAACAACTCGTTAACAAGTTGTGAGTGACAACCTTGTAGCAACTTGATAAAATGACAACATCGTTACAACTTGTTGACAAGCTTGCTACAAGTCTGTTGTGAACACATCTTGTTGACAGGTTGTGAGATTTTTACGCGTGTATCCAGCGACGGTCATTTCTGAGCTTAGAGGCGGATTTCCAGTCCTCGCCCTTTCCAGTCCTCGCCCTTTCCAGTCCTCGCACTTAGGCGGATTTCCAGTCCTTGCGAGTGTTTTGCCGCTCGCGGAAAATAGTTCAAAATTTTGAACTATTTTTTATCGCTGCGAGAGCTCGCAATAATAAACCAATCATAAAACGGCGTGTGGTGGCAACGGAATGACATTCGTGCGAGTACTCGCAGCGAGCTGCGAGGTGCTTCGTGCGAGGACTGGAAATCCGCCTTAAGCCTGCTTTTCTTTTTTCATTGTAACGATTGTGACCCCATCAAGGTGGCTGATGTAATAGAGTCAGGGATGGATCCAGCTTTATTTGATAGGGGGGGAGTGCTAAGCGGGCTTTGGTCATGAAGCAGGGTGTGGCCGGAAACCGAGGCAGGGTGAATCATCACTGAGGACTCCCTGCCGGGTCAAGGGAGTTATCTTGTCAAAACAAATGTTTTAAATAAGATGGCCTAGATGGTCAAAAAGGCCCATCAGTGGCCCGATATTATATTTTTGTTTGATAAATGCTCTGTCGATCTTATGGGAATTGGCACCCCTCCTGCACCCCCTTTGCCAAGGCTAGGAGGGGTGCGCACCCCCTGCACCCCCCCCCCCAGTAAATCCATCCCTGAATAGAATGCCGATATACTTTTAAAGACTGATTTGCATGGAGCACACAAACAATAAGATAGATGCAGACTATTTCACATCATCCAACATGACTTGGTCAAATAAAGTGAGTAGCAAAATTAAACCAAAATGGGGCGTTATTAGAGACAGGGTGCATATTAGAGACTGGTGGTTATTAGAAACAGTGTGCTTAAAGAGACAGGTCACTTGTTTGAGTGGGGGGAGGGTTATTTCATCATCATACTCACACTAAGAGCATTTCCTAACTCCAGACACAGGCAAGCTGCGAGATTTAGGTTGCTATGGGTACAGTGAAGCTAAACAGTAAACAAAAACATTTCATAGAATTGTAATTTGTATTGAGTTAGTGAAAACAATACCGTATGTTTATCCATCATCACTTTATTTTTGTTTCAGAATTGCATATAAATAAGCCAGCTCGTAGTGTCGAATGCACATCCAAACGACTCATCATCGTTTGTTTGTTTGTTTGGCCAAAAAAAATTTTGTTTGGCCAAAAAATCGTCTGTTTCTGGTCAGCGCGCACGTCATTTTGAATCGTGCGCGTCGACGTATCAAAGAGAAGATAGTCCGTAAATGCCATATTACACGAAGCGATTTTTTCTGCAAAAGTTGCGAGCATGAATCTCGTTTTACTTTGCCGATATTTCTCTTGCTAAACATGCCCAGGAAACAAAGAAATGATCGAGAATGATAATATTGTTGGAATGAAACACGGGCCACATTTTCTGTGCGTACATTTCTACACAAATTTTTTTTATAAGTAATATAAGAAAGAAAGATCTAGAGAGTATATTAGAAGGTGGACGTGGATGTAGAAACTGCGGATTATGCTCTCATTAATATAATAGACAGCTTTAGCAAACACAACACGACGTCAAAGAGGACGTGAAAATGGCGTGATATGCCCATCTATGGATGTGCCCACGCCATTTTTACGCCATTTTCACGTCCTCTGTGACGTCGCGTTGTGTTTGCTAAAGCTGTCTAATTAGACAAACACGACGTCACTTATTCTGTGACGACGTGGACCGTTTAAATTACCTAATTGATATATTTTTTTATATCATTATTTTATTTAATTTTAAATACTTGTAATTCCTATAGACTACTATTTTTCATAAATATAGATATTTAGTATAAAATAGTTCGTTTTCATTGTATTATATACATAATAGCTAAATACTGTCCCCAATTAGCTATTGTAGCTAAACACATTGACACTTCAGGGCTCAAAATAACGGCCTGTCACCGGTCAATGACCGCCCAAATTTCAAATTTGTATGACGCCGGCATAGTGACCGGTCAGATTTTGGGATGTTGTGGACCATTAAATATTTATGTCAATTTGTCAATGCGTGTGTGATTCATGCATTGATGTTTAACTTTCCCGACATGCTATGAGAGGTGGGACAAGCTGACCGTTCGGGACGAGCTACGAAAGCAAAAATTGCATCGCTGACAGCCAAAACGATCTCGCCGAGAATGCTTCTTAGAAGATCAAATGACATCGCATCGGTACCAGCATAATAGCGCAGAATATGATTTATGCGTTTTTTGTTGTCTTGCGTTTTCATTGTTTTTGGAAGGTCTCGGTGGAGTTGACCGGTCATAAATCGCGTTTCACCGGTCACAAATGGAACTGACCGGTCACAAATGGAACTGACCGGTCACAAATGGAACTGACCGGTCACAAATGGAACTGACCGGTCACAAATGGAACTGACCGGTCACAATGACCGGCGTATGATGAAACGTTATTTTCAGTCTTGCACTTTAATAAAGTTTTCATTCATTCACATAACATGGCTGTGCAGAAATTGCATTGGAAGTTGCAGGAAAATCGCCTCATGTAATATGGCCTTAATACAATTATACAACGCATTTTAAGTACCTTAATAGCTTGATTAAAGCAATGTATTGCTTCTGTCAAATGTTCTTCAAACATTGGGCACTTGAGAAGGATGGACTCTTGTTCAGCATGTAAAAACAACCTTGCTGGAATGAAAACCACACAATCACTCGTGTAAATATTGAATATTTCAAAGGCTTTGAGAAATTATTGGGGAGGGCGTAACCCCCTTAGTATCTGCCACTGCACATAAGTGTCAGCAGGCCTAGATAATCTGTTTTCCTTCCTGGCAGCAAAATCCCAAAACAAAAATTTCCTGTGTACGTCGTACGAAGTAAATATATGTCGTACAATACAAGTGCATACTAAAAATTAAATTTTATTTTATATCACAAACAAGCTAATTATCTGTTGTTTGTATTTATAAAATGACAAATATTTCCTGTGAGACATAAAAATTTCCTGTGAAGACTTTTTGTCAAAAATTTCCTGGCAGCGGTGCTGCTGGCGCTGCCGGACATTTTCCAGCACTGAGTGTCAGTCTCCTCCGCAGAGGCTTCTAGGGTATTTTAGCTTTTGCCATATATAATTATATATAGCGGTAAAACTTCGTGTAAGATTAACAAAAATGGCCATAATTATCATTTTTGGTATCGAAAATAGGTATCGGCCGTAGGCAGTTGCGATATATCGATATTTTCGATAAACATCGATATTTCAAAACTATCGATATTCGATATTCGATTTTTCGCATATCGAAAATATCGAAAGTTGTAACTAAAAACTTAATCTCCGATTATTCGGCAATTATTGTTTTCACCGGTGAAGTTTAGACAACGTGTGTGTGGCGGCAATTGCGAATTTATGATACAAGTGCGTGGGCAATTGAAATTAAAAGCGGAAACAGAGAAACTCATGTGACCACAGAAGATCACCAAGCAGCGGCATTGGGCGGCGAAGCAATGAACAATAGTTTTACAGTATAAACATTATATACATTAAACAATCGTACTGTGAAACCACCATTACATTTAATAATATATCTTTAACTTTTCATAAACGGATAAACCGTTAATAAATCTTGAGAGACTATACCATGACTGTTTCATGCTTATTTTTTTTAACTGTTTGTGATACGTATACATGCAAGTTGACTAAATTACGTTTTCTCATTTGCATAATTCGATATAGTCGATATTATCGATATATTTTTTTCGATATCGATATATCGATTTTTTACAATATCGCAACTGCCTACCTAATCGGCCGATACCAATTTTCAAATACTCAGTATCGAAATAAAAATCCTGGTATCGCCCAGCACTAGACAAAACGTGATCTCCTGTCACAAAAATTATCGTTGACTAAACTGAGGTCAGCGGTGATCTATCGCAAAGGCAAATACTTCGTATTACTTCATACAATTACTTCATATGAAATATTCATTTATTAATTGTTCAATAAAAATATGTTTTTTGTTGACTTTCATAGCTATTTTAAATGTCACTCCTTCTAGTGTCATAATGATCAAATTGATGAAACATTGTAAAATTAATGGGGAAATTTAGTTTCGTAACGGTCTATAAATATTTACCAAAACAACTTTCCAAAACAACTTTCCAAAATGGCTGAAAATAATGCCATCTCGGGGGGTTGAAATTTCAAAATCTTCACTGGGCATCTGCCCATCAGACCCACCTACTCCGAGGTGTGTGGTGCCGTTGGCACCATATACATGTAGCCACCTACTTCTTGCAAAAAGCCTACTCCAAATTCTATTGGGAACCCGGCAGCTCTAATAACTATTATTACCTGCCTGGGTCAAAGCTTCTACTTCTCCTGTCGAATTTGCAAGAGTATTTTCACATCTAAAAATTATGAATTACATAACTGCAAATCCTCTATTGACATGCCCTCCTCCCTCCGCCCCCCAAGTTCACTTCTTCAGGCAAAATTGATGGGGTTGGCAGGGGGGTGGGGTTAATAAATAGGGGACCAATTTAATATTAGGCAAGTTTGTAAAACTGTGTGTTATGTATGTCTGTTCACAATTTTATTCTCCTCAAACAACTGAAAGAGCCATGAATGCATGTCAAATACTGTAATGTTGGAATAATAAAATTATTCTCAAAAGGTTAAAAGCAATTAAGCAATGCCAATTTTTAAACAGCAATGCAACATGACTTAGTATTTTCTAAGGACCCTGTTAGCAGGACAGAGGCTTTTAGAACTCATACTTTTACACATTTGCTCTTTGGAATTACTTCTCATTTTTATAAGAAATATATATTCATGTACATCTTATTATGTATTATTTTAGTGGGTAATGATTTTTAACTCTATGGCTGATAAGGCAGTTAATAATAGCCAAAAAATTATTTTAAAATTATATAAGCAATGCTACTCATTTGACAATTAACCATTCTACAAAATAATGGGTTTATTAAAATACTCTTAATTTCAACTTCAATTATATATGCTATATATGTAACTCCTAATTTGATGTATATATGGAAAAAATTGATTAAAAGATAAATAAATTAAAGACAACAAAATAAAAACAAAATGTAATTTGATGTATGTTGGTAGATTAAAGATAAATAAAGATTAAGGAACAACAACAAAACAAAATCCTTATTCAATACCTTATCTATAGCAGAATCCAGCAATCCAGCATATTGTAGGTTATATGATAGGGAATTTAATAATAATAATAATAATTATAATTATAACGATTTATAATCATAATATCCACAGAGTGGCTCTTCATCTGACAAGCTATCTACACTACAATACGTTGAAATATTAATAATTTACATTAAATACTATTAAAATAGAATAGAAATATCAGTAAAAATATCATGGCTATAAAAGGCTAAAATTATTAAAATTATATTTTAAGCTCACCTCAAATTACATTATAATTATATGTAACTTGTAATTTGATGTATATTTGGAAAATTGATTAAAGATAAATAAAAGATTAAAGACAACAACAAAACAAAATCCTTATTCAATACCTTGCTCTAGCTAAGCAACAGAATCCAGCATATTGTAGACATTCTTGTTGTTGTAAAGTTTTTGAAAGGTATTCTACAAGATATATTAAACCAGTATCCTCAGAACTTTCCCCTTAACATATTAAATCATGCTGACAGCATTAGACAAAGTGAACAAAAGAAACGATCCATACTCCCCCTATGGAGGAAATTTCTTCTGTCCAGAGGGGGAGGGGGGAATCTACTTCTGTATAGTATAACATACTAGGATGTCCAAAGGGGGTGGAAGGGTTTCCTCAAACCTCCTTTCTGACCTTGGGGTTCTGATTGATAGTTTTGTTTAGCCCATCAGGCACAAGATTTTACCCTTGGTGAGTAAAATTGTCTGCTATTTAAAGACAGAGAACAAGTACTTGACACCCAGACTATAAAGTTTTATTTTGGCACGGGGAATATTTTCATGTTCTGTGCAGCTGTGTGGAAATGAAGCCAAAACACTTGAGAATGGAGCATAAATACATGGATTTTTTAGCGCACAGAAATTCAGCTTCGAAATTCTGCAGTCTTTACAGTCTGGCTTAACACTCATGACGCATGCTCGCTGATTTAAGATCAGCTGCTCAAATCAATCGCACATGCTCAGTTATACAAATGTGGACTGATGGATAGACATACCCTCTTATCAAGACAGCTAGCAGGGGCAAAACTATGATCTGTCAAGTGTACCCTCTCATTTTGGACAACTATAATCTCTCTCAGTGGTTCTAAATCATCTTACCAAACTGTTGGCTGGCTTCTGCGACATTTGGCTTTCGTAGAAATCGTCTGTACAAATGAAAACATATTTCCTTTTTACTAAAATTTCAATCTATTTTAAAACAATTTAAAGTAGAATACTTAATTTCATTTATAAAAGGATTAAAAGCAGGTACATTAGTATAATAACCACAAAATTCGAGTATACCTTTTTAATTTACTTCCAATGGCTTTATATCTTCCAATTACATCAAAATCTCTATCCATTTTTACTTCATTATGGATAGATTTAATATTAAAACAAACTTTTTAACACAAACGAAAATACTGCAAAAAGTCGGCCATCTTGGTTTTTAGGGGATATCCGCTGGTACCGCAGGCTCAAGAATACTGAACGCTCTCTACAAAACAAGAAAAACAGGTTTGTTTCACACGACGACACCAGACCGTTACCACGGTTGTGTGCTCACGTGATTGCTTTTCTAAATTCTGATTGGAGTTTCCACGGCGATGAATAATAAAACGTCATATTTTCCGGTTGACAACTACTTCCCGCCCTAGCAACCGACCTTCACTTTGCAAATCGCGACGGCTTTCGTTACTTTGTAGCCACTCGATTTGTGTTTTATTCAAAAGTTTTAGGACTTTTTTCACTTTTATAGAAGTTTTCTAGTTAAAAATGGTAAGTAGAAGACTTTCGCTATGCTTTTGTGACGTTTTTTTAAACTTTTCCCCTAAATTTTACAAGTTTTGTTGAGTTTGAAAAAATTTACGAAAAAGACAAAATGTTGAAATTTGTCGCTTGACAGGTGAAACTGTCAGTTGTTAAAACTCATTAGGTCATGTTTTCTGGCAAAACTTTTTGAGTTTTCTTGTGTATTTTTTCACTGACATGCTCTTTTTTCTTTAGCGTGAGTGTATTTCTGTTCATGTCGGCCAAGCCGGAGTCCAAATTGGCAACGCTTGCTGGGAGCTGTACTGCTTGGAGCACGGCATTCAGCCTGATGGTCAAATGCCAAGCGACAAGACTATTGGCGGTGGAGATGACTCCTTCAACACTTTCTTCAGTGAAACTGGAGCCGGGAAGCACGTCCCCCGAGCAGTCTTTGTGGACTTGGAACCAACTGTAGTTGGTAAGATTTTTCCTTCATTTTCAATGGTTTTTGATTTCAAGAATTACTATCATTGTTTATTCTTACTGTGATTCATTCTTGCATAAAGGTGTCGAAGGTGTACTGGGTTTTAATTGCTGCTTGCATTTGAGGACTTATATTTCAATTTTTTAATCTTTTTACAGATGAAGTCAGGACTGGAACATATAGACAACTGTTCCACCCTGAGCAACTTATTACCGGCAAAGAAGATGCTGCGAATAATTATGCTCGTGGCCACTACACCATTGGCAAAGAGATTGTCGACCTGGTTCTTGATCGGATCCGAAAACTGGCCGACCAGTGCACTGGCCTGCAAGGATTCCTAATCTTCCATTCATTCGGTGGTGGAACAGGGTCTGGGTTCTCCTCCCTCTTGATGGAACGTCTCTCTGTCGATTACGGTAAGAAGTCCAAGCTGGAGTTTGCGATCTATCCGGCACCTCAAATCTCGACTGCTGTTGTCGAGCCATACAACTCCATCCTGACAACCCACACAACATTGGAGCACTCCGATTGTTGTTTCATGGTTGATAACGAGGCCATCTATGACATCTGCCGACGCAACCTTGATATCGAGCGTCCAACATACACCAACCTTAATCGTTTGATTGGCCAGATCGTGTCATCTATCACAGCCTCGCTTCGATTTGATGGTGCTTTGAATGTCGATCTTACCGAGTTCCAGACCAACTTGGTACCTTATCCTCGTATCCATTTCCCATTGGCTACCTATGCACCAGTCATCTCAGCCGAGAAAGCCTACCACGAGCAGCTGAGTGTCGCAGAGATCACCAATGCCTGCTTTGAACCAGCCAACCAGATGGTGAAGTGTGATCCTCGTCATGGAAAGTACATGGCATGCTGCTTGCTGTACCGTGGTGATGTGGTCCCTAAAGATGTCAACGCAGCAATTGCCACCATCAAGACAAAGCGTACCATCCAGTTTGTTGACTGGTGTCCAACTGGTTTCAAAGTCGGCATCAACTACCAACCACCAACTGTTGTGCCCGGTGGTGATCTGGCAAAGGTCCAACGCGCCGTCTGTATGTTGAGCAACACCACAGCTATCGCTGAAGCATGGGCTCGTCTCGATCACAAATTTGATCTGATGTACGCCAAACGTGCGTTCGTCCACTGGTATGTTGGCGAAGGTATGGAAGAAGGCGAATTCTCGGAAGCCCGTGAAGATTTGGCTGCTTTGGAAAAAGATTATGAGGAAGTTGGTGTCGACAGCGTTGAAGCAGAAGGCGAGGAAGAAGGGGATGAGTATTAAATAGACTTTCGCCATATTTGTTATGAAATATTGAATTATTTTGAAAATAAATAAAGTTTTTAAAAAATATCTTGTGCTTGCTTCAATTTTTACATTCTAATCGTTGCAATTCTAATGCCAAAATTACCCCTAATTTTAAGTCGGTTTTCTACTATGCGAGAATTTGTTCCAGTGAACCCTAGATTTTCCAAGACATTTTGCGTTGAGAAAGAAAAGCAGAAGCTGGGGTGTTCCGCAAACAATTGTTTCTATTTGAAAATGAAAATTGATGTTTATATGCACTGGCGTAGCCTCCGCAACGGAAGTGGGGGTAGGAATATTTATGACATCAAGAATTGGTTGAGAGACGATGGGGACCCTCCCCAACATTTTCTCATCGGATTTAAACATATCTACGCCTCTCTTCTATTGGCTATGGTTTTAAGGTTTATCTTCTTACCGATTGTGTCTGGGCCACATAGTTGGGCGACTATCTAACATCCCAGTACACACGTAAAAACGTACAAGTTGTAACAAACCTGCAACAGACTTGTACCAATGCTGTTTCAACAACTTGTTATCAAGATTTGTTCGCACTGTTTGTTCCCAGCTTGTTGACAACTTGCTACAAGGTTGTTGACTCAACAGACCTGTTACAAGTTGTTCCAACGACTTGTTATAATCCTGCAAATTCAACAACTTGTTAATTGACAGAAGAAGATATTAATGTTGGATTCACTCCAGGAGAGTCAAGTACGCCTGAAAAGGAAAGTGGAAAACATCTCTTAACACCCTCGAAGGTTGATATCGAACCGCCATATTTATTACATTAACTGGCAGAGGCTACTTTTATTTCGCTCTTCCCATCACTCCCTGCACGCTCACTTTTCCCTCACTAGAAACTTCATGTAAGCCTCTGCGGAGGAGAGAGCGTCTATATTGAATGTGTTTCAAGCATCAATTTTAAAGGTTGTTGGGGGTGCACTCAATGAAATGGTATCCAACTTACAGCGTTCTCATCGACGCTCCTATTAAGGTTTGAAAATGTCTGGCGGCCATTTCCAGGTTCAATACAGGAAGTCGTGGGTTGAGAAGTAGCATATACAAAACATATGCCATCCTTACCAGGAACTATCTATCCACTGCCCAGTGACTGCCGAATTTAAAACAAAAATCGGTTTTTTGAGCCTGATTCAAAGTTTTAAATGAAAAAAACTGCCGCTAAATTCAAGGAGGATATATTTTTGGTAAGCGATAACAAATACACTATTTTTCTTCCATGAAAGGCAGCGTTTTCTCGCTGTTGAAATGTACATGTATAAAACTTTTTCCGTACACGGCTCAACCACTCAAGTGTTTATTTTGAAAATTATTCGTTTTATCCTCATTTATATCGTTATATTCAGCAAAAACCTAGCTGTGATATATTTTTAAAACCATTCTACTTTGTATTTGAGCCCTTCCAAAGTATTTTTCTCACGAAATTGTTTGTTTTTGTTTCGCTTCGATATGTTTTTGACACTCGTCTTCTGCCGGAATGTTTTTAATAACCGGCCGCTGAGAAAAGCGCTGAATTTTGTCCTATAGCCTTTTCAACTGACCTCATAACTTTCTGTGTTTGTTTTTCTCTTTGAAATTTCTACTAAAACAATTAGTCGCCTCAGGCTCGGTGATTACAAGCCTATAGTCACTGAGCCTTCGGCTCAGTGACTATAGGCTTGTAATCACCTCGCCTTCGGCGACTAATTGTTAAATAGAAACACGCTTCTCGACCAATCAGCACGCGCGTACTATAAATGTTATATTATAATTATGTGTGACCTCTGAAAGTAGCTATGCTAAAATCAGCTCTAAGTATCCTCTCACTTCTTTAAGTAATTTAGTGGCTCATTGTCAACATCAATTCTTCAAATTACTGGAAGGCAAGTCACTTCTACAGCTGACTTTTTTTACTTTTAATTTTGGTGATTCATTTTCATATGCGCTCCGCTGAGTCACTACCAAGTCTTAATCGGGGGGGGGGGACTTAAGAGGACCGACGAAAGGGCGACGAAAGGGCGTGGTCAAGGTTTACGGGGACCCTCATGCCGCTAGCGGGAGTGCACAGGTATCGAGTGCTGAAGGCACGAGGCCACTAGGGGGGTATGTTCCCTCTAGAAAATTTTGAAATGTAGAGTCTCTGAAATGTCATTTTATGCACTTTGGGGGAAGTTTTATAGAATTCGGATGGTCAGAAAATATTGTATATTAGATTCGTACATTTTTCAAATCGCCCAAACTGGTCTTCAAGGCTTTGTTGTTCTTACTCAACATGCCTTGAATATATTTTTGCCCGACCAACATGGCAAAATTGCCCTACAAAGTTACAATTGCAAATATGCCTCTGATATTTTACTATTACGAGACTTTAATATGAGATATTATTGATAAATGGAATTGGGTACATATCAATCATTCACAAGGCTAAATCCCTTCAATTTGCATATCCCAATCCCAAATCCCAATAGGCAATATGGTGATAAAACAGAAAGGTTAAATTAAAGATTAAATTAAAAATTAAATTAAAGATTAAATTCAGAAATGTTCTCTCACTAAATTACAGTGAGCATATAATACATGATGAAAAAAGTATGTTTTAATATAGAGCCTATATTTTCGCTTGTAATACCGGCATCAGCATAAGGGTAACAAAGGGAAAAAAGTGTAAAGTAATAAAGTGAGTATGTTCTGATAATAAAAGCTGTGGCGTGCTGGCAGGGGGAGCCGAGGCGAATATTTTTTAGGGGGCGCCAAAACATAAATAGGGCGCCGAAATTGCACAAAATCACACAAAAGCACACACAAAAGCCGCTAGTCCGAATTGGAATTTTTGCAGATCCGATGAGAGTTTGAGATTGTTGGACCGACATGCCAGATTTTCTTGGTAATGTTGGCTATCGCTAGATCGTATTACTTACTACCGCACTGCCGCAAGCACTGTTGAAGTGTTGTAATTATCTCATCATAGAATTCCGTCAAATCGCCTCTCAAATCGCAATAAATGGCATTTCAGGGACTCTAGATTTCAAAATTTTCCCGGAGAGGAATGCCCCCGGACCGCCCTAGAGGTCTCATGTCTACGACGCTCGCCTACGACGCTCGCCTACTGTCTACGACGCTCGGCATACACAAATTACAAGGGGGCGCCAAATTCCCAGCTGGCCTCCTCTGCCGAACACGAGCCAGCACGCCACTGAATAAAAGAATAACTACAGCCGTTAGCACAAGCCTCGACAGAAAAAAAGCGAATTAAAAAACCCCTTCCTATTCTTGCGTCTTTCCAGTTAAATATTATTTTAACCAAATTGTTAACTGCCGACCCAAACTGATCCCAAATTGTTTAGGGAGAACAATTTAGAACTGATAGAACTATCCAGTAGAGATAAGGTTAGTTTAGTTTAGGTTTCCTCCTGTAGTAACACTGGATCAATAAGGTATGATCCTTACTGGACCTCTAGGAAGAACAGTTTAGAACTGATAGAGCTATCCAGCATAAATAAAGTTAGTTTCGTTTAGGGTGAATCTTATTCTTATTCTGTTCTCAATTTTCTTCACTATTATCCAGCCGTACCCACCACCATACAATGGCGCACCACCAATGCAGTATAAACCAGTATACCAGGCCAGTGTTCCACCATCATCATTTCAAGTATTGTACAATAAAACTCGCAAGGCTAAGGTCAAATCTTACACTTGGTACGTGTCCATATTTTAGGTTGTTAAGCAGCTGAAGCGTATGCATCTGGACAAAAAGTATATGTTCACGCACCTCGGGTAATTTATACTGTTAGATTTTTGGACATTGGATTGTGAACATAATTTATCTGTGGATTACATTTACTTAAACCAGAGTAGCATAACCTGTGTGATGTTGAAAATATTGATAATAGTCAGTCTTTAAAGCCCAGTTCAAACATCGCGCTTATCATAAGCCGAACCTAAGTTACCTAAACTCATTATTTGAGTTCATTTGCATTCGGTTCGGCATGTTTGTACTAAGCCTAAATCTATCCGGACCACTTTAATAGCGACTGTTAAACTCTTGTATTTTAGGGAAACTTCACGCCAACTTGCCCCACCCCACGCCCCCCCCCCCCCCCTTGCGAAGAAAGCGGCAAGAAAGATCAATAAGCATTTTAATGAAAATGAACTTAATATTATTATACATGCAGACGATGTCGGAGTGCATGAAGACACTTTAATATTCTGCCGTAAAATACTGCATAGGGGAAAATATAGTATTAATATAGATTGATTCGTGTTGTAAGGTAGTTCATAGTTAATATAAAGATAACATGGTTAGGCAACTCGTCTTTCGCTTTTGTTCTATGTTTTTGTTTGCATTTGTGCACGGTCACGGTTAGTGAATATATTGTAGTTTTATGAATCGACCAATAGAAATGTTTGGGCTTAATCTCCAAACCGTGTTTCTGAAATATGAATGAATGTAAAACAAAAGATTTGTGCACGGTCAGGTGCCGTTCAACATAAACCCCTTTCAATTGTTAGCTGCTTTGTAATTTGACGAGTTTCCTAACCATGTTATCTTTATATTAACTATGGGTAGTTTAATGTTCTGTTGGTGAAACAGTTATAGTAAAGTAATGAATGTGAGAAAACAATAATACTGTCAGTAGTATTTAATTTAAAGGGAAATAAGTAAATGGTGTCGATTGCATGGGACATTACAGCGGTCGCGTTGGTGTAACAAAAATAGAATTATCTTTCATTTAATTTGGTACCTATATGAATGCTATGTGAATTTGGTGCCAATAGATGAACATCAACTATTCAAAAATGATTACTTTTAATCAATACATAGTAACTTTAAATTAAACAACAACAACCCATGTATAGGGATATATACAGGTGTAGTTTACTAGTCATACATTCATTATAATTTGAATGATTTAAGTTAATTAATAAACATATAAAAAGACTCGATATGGGATTATTTGTCCCATATGGGATTATTCAAAATATCATCGACCATCCTTTGTCGATATGAGATTATTCAAAATATCAACATCCATTTATATTCCATGGCAAAATATGCAAATATAGATAGTGGCTGCAGACTCCAGAATTAACAATGTTGTTGAAAGATCCGCCAAGCATTAAGCTGTACAATTGTACTAATCTACCACATATTTTCATGATATTTGGCTTCATAACAAATTATATTCTGGCGAGTTCCCTTGTTCTAACGGTTCACGACTCTACACCAGTTCGTAGTGTCGACTGCATCACGCCCGTCCAAATGACACGTTCTGCGTCCGGATGAAATTACAGTAGTTGAATTATACGACATGTAGCTGAGACTGGAAGATTTAAAAGTACGTGTATCAAAGTATTCAACGTTTAACCATCCATTTGTGTATAATTTTAATGCCAGCATATTTTGTCTACTGCAAAGAAAGTGAAAGTATACGAAGACATAGTCGTTCTTCCAAACTAATTGTTCGATCTTCCAGCAACTTTTCGGCATATTCAAATCACATTGGCATATTCAATTCACGTTGAATCACGAATTGGCATACCACGTTTGTCAGCCTACGATGATTTTAATAAATATAACATCGTCTTTGATATATTGACGATTATTCAAGCTATCAAGCGGCATAAATAGCGGGGAACCCGAAGCGACATTCATATCGGACTTCGGGCGTTGGAAAGACGAACTTTGTGGGTCAGAATGAAATGCGTCGATCATGTGATCTCCATTTCCTTGATCCATTAACATCATAGTAATCTTCTTCTGAAATGGCCATGTTTGAAGGGTATCGTAATCGCCTCTCATTACAACAAAAAACAAGGATAGATGAGTCCCTTTTCCAAATCCATCCCCATTCATGTAGATTTTAGCACACATTTTATAACCAAATTGAGCGCTGTAGAAATATGGACTATACAAGCCTGTTTTCACTCCATTAATAGCATCCTGTCGCTTCCTCTGGTAGCCTTCAATCTTCCAAAGTAGGACCCCATTGTAGCTAACTTTGGTTTGTGGTGGTTCTCTTGGTTCTAAGTCTGCAAATCTGGCCGTCATGACAGCAACAGATTCATCAAGTTGGTCCACTTTGTTTTTGTACCTCTCAACTAATTCCGTTTTCTCTCTCAATTGGGTCTCCAGTCTGTTACTTTTTGTTTGTAATTTTTCAATTTCTTTCCCCATTTTAACCTCAAGTCGTCTAATTTCAGCGTTACTCCCCGCCCCATTAGAACCGCTAGCTTGGTTTGAATTCACGTTCTCCAATCTCCTCATTAGTCCAGTTACAGTTGCCATCATTGCAGAGAATTTATTTTCCATGCTGTTAATTTCGGTCGAAATTGCTTCTTTCATTCTGTTCACTTCATCCAAAACCAGTTGTTTCGTTGCAAAACTGTCGAATTTCGGGGCGAGACTCTGCATTTCGCCTTGTAATGTGAAAATGAACCTCAATAGCAACTGTATGTGAAAACGAGACGCGTCTTTGTAGTGCTTGCGAAGTTCTTTTCTTTTGCTTACCTAAATATACCAAGTCATATTTAAAATAAATACAGTAAAAGCACCACTGTTTTGGGCTACAGGTTGAAGTAGTTCTTATATAATATTTATATGCTTATTCGCTCCCCGCTCAACCGAATATAAATCATTTATAATGTAATACACAACAGGCTTATAGGAGTGTGTCTAACATGACAAGCGTGCGTGTCTGAGCTGACTTCATACTCATTAGGGTCCGGTCATTAAATATGGCGAGGGGGACTGGAGGAGAAAATAGAGGGGCCCTGAGATTTTTTGCATTGTGAAGGGGGGGGGTCCTGGGAAAATACCTCTTTTTAGAAAGGCTGGTCTTTACTTTCTTTCATCAAGATGTCGGGTAGCACTTCAGACTTTAGATTTACTTACAGAAAACAATTAATATTGTTTGTACTCAGACAAATTTGGAAAAATAAATCTGTAGTATGGAATATAATATGTTGGCTTTGCATTGCCATTTGCCATTTGGGCACGCCATGCGCCAGTCACGTAACCCATAATAAATACATGTACTTAGTATTAAATCATGCAGTGTGTCAACATTCCTGAAGGTGACCGTCATCTGCTGTCCCACTTAACGTTTACTGAACCACATCAATACAGTGCAAATGTACTTACCTTTGTATAGTCACAGCCAATCGGTTTAAAATCACATTCCACTTCAATTTCTTCACATTCCTCATTTTGGTGTTTTCTCATTTCCCTTCGAGGTATATTTGTTAACTCACAATATTCACATGTGAGTGGAGCAGCCTCACAAGTCTCTTCTATATGTTTCTATGTACAGAAAACAAAGTTGCATAAGTTCTAAAAAATTGAATCTACAGTATACTATGGTGACTATAGTTGTATAAATAATCTTCAGTTTAAGCACATTCAGCTGTTTACTTGCATGGGTCTATAGTATTTTATGTCTCTAATGCAATAGTTTTCAGGGTGGAATTAAGTGGACATACCTCCACTGAAGCAAACGGCAGCGATTCTTGACAATTTTTACACTGAACCGATCGATATAGGCATTCTTCCTTCAAATGTTTTGCCAAAAGATAACGTTTGACTTCTGTCGTACATTGACTGTGAACACATTTAATCACCGTGCAATCACATGTGTTTATATGAGCCTGTAAAGTAAAATATGAATAGGGAACGTTATTAACAGTATATATTCGATATATGACTCACAGTCATAGGGTAAAAGGGCCAGTCACAGGGTAAAAGGTAAATGGGGCTTCGGTGGCGCAATCGTCAGAGCACGCGCCTTTCACCTCTGATATCGTGGGTTCAAGTCCCGTTGGGGACGACTTATGATAGCCATGTGAAAAGAGTTAGTCAACGCTCTGCCGAAAGTCGTGGGTTTTCTCCGGGTACTCCGGTTTCCTCCCACAGGAAATGTTGACAGGGTGGGATGGGTTTAACCCCGAACTGGCCCTTCCATCGTAGCTGTGCTCCGTGATGGCGAGCAAAAGGTGGCTGCCATATGCGCCCTAGAAAGCCTTCGACTTGATCATGTTGAGCTGTGTCCTTCGCAATTCAGCTTAGCTCTCAGCTGCAAGTAAGGATAATAAGCACCCCTGCTTACTTACTACTATTCTGCGAATGAAGAGGACTGCATAACGCCACATTTTTTACTCATGACATAATGGCGAAATTTGAAATGCTGCTTTTAAGTTAAGGCGAGGCCAAACATCCCAATATGTCCTTGAAATGTTTCCTCGTGTGCCCACATGGCTAGGAAACAATGTTTCCTGGTTTCCAGATGTTTTGAAGTTTGATATAGGGTTAGAGTAATGGTAAGATTAGAAGAGTAACGGTAAGATTAGAAGAATAATTGATGACGGTTTTTTATTCAATCTTAAGCCCCGTACAAACGAGCATGTTTTCCTTGACAAGTTTTATTGGCGAGCATGTTTTCCTAGTCAAAAAATTGACAAGTTTTCCTTGACAAGGATCCTTGTTTAAAAGCTAGTCATGCCAGCTTTCGAACAACGGAAATTGTTCCGTGTGTACGGCCAAGAAGGAAAACTTGACAAGGAAATGCGCAGTACGACACTGCACACTTATCTTCGATTTAGTCGAGCGGCCATTGCCACTATAAACATGAAGTATTCACTTGTGTCTTTAATACACGGGCTCGTAAAACTTGTCAAGGAAAAATTGATGGATAAACTTGTTTGCCGTACACACGAACAAGTAAACTCGACAAGGAACTTGTCAAGGAAAACTTGCTCGTCTGTTCAGGCTTTATACTTCTAGAGTTATAGTAACCTGCAAGTCTTTTCCATTCCCAAACCAAACACATTCATTATTTAAACAATGCAGCTTCAATGACACGAGTTCTCGCTTTGTATAACCGTCAGGAAAAATCTAGGAAAAATATTTTAAACAGTGAAAAAAGTGAAACCTATCAGTTTACATAATAAATTTTATAAATTGACGACAAACTATGATGTGCGAAACTGTGATAGTCACTTTGCATGATATCACAAATATGTCAGAATGGCATGGAGAACAGTGGGATTTTCAAAACAATGAAAAAACAATGGAACATTCCGATCACTGGATCGTGACTGTAAGGGCATGCATGTTAATAATGTGAAAGTTATTGACTATTTCATACGAACATCACCAAACGTTTCCATGTCTCACTAATTTAACTGAATAGTTTTTAAAGCGGTGTCTTTAATTCTTAGATCATCTATATAGCATTATATTTAACTTTAAAAATTCAACAAATGTTCTCTGTCTATCGCCAAAGATTTGTCATATCAAAGCCAAAGGGAAAATCTTCAAGCAGAAAATAATTAGCTTACTTCGTTCTCATTGAGTGTAGTTCCATCTTTTGGACAGACTGGATTGGCATCTCTGAAAAATAGAAGTTAGTCTGTTTATAGTTGATGATACATTTGACGAAGCAATGCGCCCTGATAAACCCTACTTATTATATCACTTTGTCTAACGCCAGATACACCATGAATAGTCACTATAAATGTTCATAACTACCCGTGCAATCTAATGCATATATAACCTATATAGGTTCACAAGTTTTTGCTCATCTAAACATGCGGGTCCAGTATAGGAAGAATTCTATACAATAAATGATCTGAAAAAGATAGCTCAAAAGTGGGGGTCCAGTGTAGGAATTATTCTACAATAAGCTGTCGTGGTTTGTATCTGAACTACCTGAAAACGATATCTCAAACGTGAGGGTCCAGTGCAGGCCCGTAGTATTCTACAATAAGCTGTCGTGGTTTGTGTCTGAACTACCTGAAAATATAGCTCAAAAGTGGGGGTCCAGTGTAGGAATTATTCTACAATAAGCTGTCGTGTTTTGTGTCTGAACTACCTGAAAACGATATCTCAAATGTGGAAGTCCAGTGTAGGTGGTATTCTACAATAAGCTGCCGTAGCTTGTGTTTGAACTGCCTGAAAAAGATATCTCAAACGTAGTGGTCCAGTAAACTGTCGTCCACGCAAACCACGACAATTTTCTGTCACTCATTTACGGTGCATGATGGCCAATCGCAAAGGATATCTGCGGTAAACGGGCTTCATCGACGATTTCATTTTAACAATACAGCATTGGCGGTTGTCAATCTTACCTCAAAATATGTTGAACACAACTCTTACACATCAAATGTCCACATTGGGTCTGCATAGGTTCAATTAACAACAGCGTACATTTCGAACATAAGAATTTTATGTCGATTTTTTTTCGATCAAGTTCGGAAACTTGTTGCCCTGGCATAACGAAAGTCTAAAGACAAAGTGAAATAAATAGTCAAATTGAGCACGCGTCCATGTAAATTCATTATAACCAGCTCTTTAAAGAACGAATATTCCCATATGGCCATAGCCATGTGTTAAAGAGGCAGAACAAAGGGAAGCATTGAATAGTGAAAAATGAAAGACAAAAGAATATAAAATGAGAAAAACAACAAGGACTTGTCATTAGCTCATACCAGTGGAAAATTCATACGAATTTCGGTAGGCTCTTTATGTAGCCCTACACGAAATGTATAATGCAGACCAATTCTAGCACAGCTAACCGTACGAATTCCCTTGTTAACAAATGGAACCAGATGAATTTTCATACGCCAATATGGTTCCAAATTCGTCCGGTGAACGAATTTCGACAGAAAAGATTTCCATTGTGTTTTCTCCTTTTTGTATAGACAAAGTTTGATTTTGTTGTCCCAAAGCCAAAGGTAATAAGCTCTGACGAACTCTGTCTAATTTGTACTTACCAAAGGACAATTCAGTCCTTGTTTCTTCAGGCACCTTATTAAAATATATATCTACCGGTAAATATCAGTATTCACGCAGTAATAACTGCTGTGATAATCGCGACTTTCAAACGAATGATGGAGTTAGTGACTCCTATCTTATTTATACTGTTCAAATGTACATTATTATAGATTACTGTAACACAGCATCGGGGTTTTCCCCGAAGGAAATCTACTGTTTATTCAAATTTCCGAGAATCATGAATTTTCAACGAATTGCATTTTTCACTTAGCTAGGAAACTCGTCTTTCGCTTTTGTTCTATGTTTTTGTTTGCATTTGTGCACGGTCACGGCACAGAATAAAGATGTATACAGAAGGGCCACTCAGCGGTGCAACATGTCCTCGGTTTTTTATGCAAAAATATGCAGTTTACTGGCCAGAGTAATGGCGGACCAGCCAGTTCAGCGTGCTTATTGGCCAGAAAAAGCAATTGACTGGCCAGAGTAATGGCGGCCAACATTCAATTGTTAGCTGCTTGTAATTTGACGAGTTTCCTAACCATGTTATCTCAACAGGGTGTATAAAAAAAACTGCAACCCGTTGAAATCAGATATTTTTAGAATTTGCATGATTCAGCACTAATTGTCCCAAGGGTGCGTAAACACAATATATAGCTATAGCCTATAGAAAGGAATTTTATGTTTGGGGATGTACAGTATTTGACACACCATGTACTGTATATTAACTATGGCTAATATAATCTATAGAAATTGAAAGTGATATACCTGCAGTGGTAAATATGTTGAGTAAACAGCTTTTAAAATAATAATACCTTAGTTTCGCATTAATTTCGACACTCATGTCAGTACCACTCCTCCAGCATTCACAACTCGCGAGGAGCATTAAGCCTTAATTGACTCTTAAGGTATAACAATTCCCAATGGCTCGATGAAATCGCGTGTGCTTCAACATTCATAATGTGAAATATGAATACAAGCGCTATTTTATAGCCAGCTATAAAAGCATGAAACAATCAGCTGTACTTCCAGGTAGTGCTGACACGAGTTCAAGGAACGCTGATACGTAGGCGGAATAATACAAGGATGTAAATCAAAGTGTGATCAAAGCTTCTTTAATCAAAGCGTGCTTCAACCAAAAACAAAGTGCGTGACAGGGTAAACCTCTTTCAAAGACAAAATTTAAAGTCTTGGCGTAAAAGTTAATAACAGATACACTACTGTTTATTCACTGGGTGGCTCAGTGGGCGGTTAAAAATGAATATCCGACAAAATCATCAATTAACCAAGTCCTTAATGCTATAATATAACATCTACTCCTCTGGATAAACTAGCTAGAATAAACGTGTGCCTTATTTCGGTAAATGTTGCACATTTACAAGAAAAGGCTGATTGGCAAGAACTTTATTTTTACTCGACTGTACAAAAATGATTTCCTAACGAATTTCTCTTCGGCACCAAACCTAATGAACGGTCCCTAATGACGTAATGTGATGGGTTCTTTCATTAACGTCATATATCAGAAAGGGAATTTCCCTATAAACTTTGTAACATGACTCTTGCATATAAATTAACCACCGGAAACGTTCACTCTACAGGTACTTGTCGATACTGTTGGATAGGCAATATTCTATGCGATGGCAAGTAGCAAAAAATCGACCAAATCGGTTCTATATAAGTTTCTATTTCATTGCTACGATGCCGACGCCGTCTAATTTAATAACCTGTTGTTTTTGTTTATCTACGGCAACTATAATTACGAGTTACGAAGGCTAGTCAATGTCAACTGTGAAGCGATGAAACCGGAAAATCCTATTTGGTAGTCGTCATAGTTAAGTGGTTAGTGCGTGGGAAAGTCATGCTTATACGCACATAACCCATGTCATAGGACATGAAATACTACACGTGGAAGTGATTGATAAAACTAACAAAAATTGTTTTATCTACTGACTCTTTTACCCTTCGAATTTTTTTATAACCATGTCTCGACTACAGCAAGACTATTTATACATAACAAGTACGATTTCCGGTTTGTGGTGTAATCACTAAATATATTTCGAAATTGCCGATTCGACATTTGGCGAAAATACCTTTAGGAACATCGCAATATTGCAATTTTGATTTGGAGATTGCTCTGAGCAATTTGCAACCGACGCGAACAAATTGTAAATTGAATAACAGACTTTTTGAAAGAAAAATTATACCAGCCATCACAACATATATAATTTATATAGTATAAGTTAAGAACTTTTTATTGGTGGGTTAATTTCATGGATAGCAAATGAACTTCATAAGAACTGTTAAGCAAGCAAATTATACTAGTACAAGACTACCGACATATAATGAAAATAATTAACGCTATTTTCTCACTCTGAATGATAACTGCAGGTTGACCACCATCTACGGCATAATAGTGCTTATAGCTTATACTGCATTAAAGAAAATGTTTAACGTTTATATCCATCAAAATCTAGATATATATATATAAATGTACAAAATTAGAAAAACAGTTTTACTGAATGATAAATAATAATTATTTCCAACATGATTTTCACGCAGTAAAGAATTACACAAATCCATATATTAAAATACGTCAAAAATATGACTTACCTTTTCAAGTTTTGTTCCAATTCCAAATTACGTAATACAGTGAACTTTAGCTAGTCGCTCTGTTTTGAGTTGAAAACTAAATTTGTCGGTTGGTTAGTGATCATTCTGTATATACTTAGATTTGAAACGTCATTCTGACGATGACTCTAGCTTGCGTCATAACTGCGTCATAGCTATATCAAATTACAAGTACATAATTATATAGATCAGTGCCGTAGGAAGCTTTTTCGGTTGGGGTGGGGCTGAAATTCACCGAAAATTTACTGACGACGCAGGGCAGAACCGAACCTATATTTGCATTTTTGAAGCCTCAGAAGCGCATTTTCCGTGCTTCCTGAGCTGAGAGGATTATTAATCAAAATTGTGAAGTTTCTAAAATGTGCTGCGTATACAATTACAAGCGTCGTTGAATTAGTTTTGTTCCTTTTGATATATATACAGTATACACGAGGTGAAAGTAACGACAAACTATTACAGATGAGTTGATTGTAGTTGGCTCTGCAAGAAATAGCTAGATAGAGTATGAAAAGTACAATCTTGAAATTTTAAAATTTACCGACCAAGTTACTTTCAAATTCTACGTTGTATAAACTGACGAAGGTCAATTTCCAAAAATTTGGACTGTAAGACCCCCTACACACCCCGCTCGGTACGCCACTGTCTAAAAGACTTTGGAAGTTAGGCTAGTGACTTATATAGTAAATCTGTTTTCCAAGAGTTACTGAAGTGTTTCTGTTCAATAATTGTAAGTGAAACGGTAACTGAAATCAATTTGAAATTTATTTCACATATTATTGGGGGGAGGGACGGCCCTGTAGATCAGTGGACGGAGACATTTTAACCTTCGTGATTACCATCATGCATTATCTGATCTTTCTCGTACCCAGAGCCCGTCTTACGCGCGGTCAACGGAGCGCGACGAGGGTAGGTATGGTATGGTATGGTATGGTATGGTATGGTATGGTATGGTATGGTATGGTATGGTATGGTATGGTATGGTATGGTATGGTATGGTATGGTATGGTATGGTATGGTATGGTATGGTATGGTATGGTATGGTATGGTATGGTATGGTATGGTATGGTATGGTATGGTATGGTATGGTATGGTATGGTATGGTATGGATGTGGAATGACTTCCCCCAAATAATTAACAATAGCAGACACAAAATCGTAAAACAATGACTTTCACTGGCTAGCTTAGTATCAAGTGGTCAAACGTTTTATTAAGACAACTAATTCAATATCTTGAAATATAACAATACAATATATTTGCAGTGCATTACAATTAACGTGAATTCTTTGCTCATAGTTTATATATGACTAAAGTACCTTTATTTTAGTTCGAAAAAATCTTGAAAAATGTTGTACAACATAAGTGATATTTTGATGCAGTAATGAACCTATTAATATATAAGACCACAGAAAACAAAGTATCTTAAAAACTCAAGATTTCCTACAACATTACCACAGCCATGTTTTGATGGAAGAATATTCACAGTGTTTTTACAGACTAGTATCGAGTGTTATGGTCAATACAGGCACAACATCAGTTTCTGAAAAGAAACATCATCAGCCTACATATAACATAAACAAAGTCTACCAGACAAAACACATTTTAAAGAACGTATTCCATATAAGTGCATCTAACAGTCAATTAACAATGCAGAAATAAGGAAGAGAAAATGTGTAAAACACAGAGCTATCGCCAAAGTGGCATCCAAATAGATCGGAAGTGTGTTTTTTGTCGCAGAAATAATGCTTCCTTTTGTTTTCTCAGGGTTTAAAATTCATTTCAGATCGCCTTGTATGCTGTGGTATCATATACATAAGTAGTAAAGCAGGTCGGAATTTTGTCCCACTATAAAACTGGGATCTGTTTTCGTTCTCTGTTTTTACCCGCTTTTTCATTTCTTCCTTTCATTTCATTTCCCTTTTGTTAGAAGACAAAATTCCGACCTATTCAAACTGGCCAAAGTATCACACAAAAGCAGATTAAGTGTTGGAATTTGCATAAATACTGCATTTGCTGCGTGTCTAATGATATATTCAAGTCTATAAATAGGGGCAGAACGTTTAACTCAGCTCTTACTGCGTTCTGATCGCCACTGGGTAAGGAAGTGTGAGCAAAGAATTTAGTGACAAAATGGAAGTGCATGGGTGGGGGGAGGGGTGTTGGTGGACGGGTTGGACATGGTATTGTAACGGACACAGTTGTCACACCCTTCCTGTTTTCGTCATATCCTCACTTTAATGAACATAACATCGTCTTTGATATATTGACGATTATTCAAGCTATCAAGAGGCATAAACAGCGGAGACCCGGAAGCGACATTCATATCGGACTTCGGGCGTTGGAAAGACGAACTTTGAGGATCTGAATGAAATGCATCGATCATGTGATCTCCATTACCTTGATCCAAGAGCATCATAGTAATCTTCTTCTGAAATGGCCAGTCTTGGAGGGCATCGTAGTCACCTTTTAAAAGCCACAAAAAATAGAGAAATCATTGTGATCGATAGGCCCACTATAGCTATACCATAACCATGATAAATTAGAACATTATTTTGATATAGTACAAGGGGCCCTTCGCCTAAACTTAGCATAACAATAGTACCATCCAGTCAGTAGTTGAGATGTTGCATTGTCTTTTCATTGTTTTGAAAATCCCACTGTTCTCCATGCCATCCAGTTACACATTTTTTATACTTATTTTGGTATTCATGCAAAGAACCGCTCTAATGCTCAGGAAAAAGAAAAATATTATATTGAGGTAAGATATGGTTGAATGTATTAGAGGCGGTGGAAATATCTTTGGTGCGAATCGCGGGTTGTACTAAACTCCAAAGACGATACGGGCTTACGAAAGGAAAGATTTGTCAAAAAACAAATCATTAGAGTTCAACTCACCTCTCATGACAACAAAAAACAAGGAGAGATGCGATCCTTTTCCAACCCCATCTCCATTCATGTAAATCTTAGCACACATTTTATACCCATACTGAGCGCTGTAGAATTGTGGACTGTATAAGGCCGTCTTCACTCCATCGGTAGCATCCTGTCGCTTCCTCTGGTAGCCTTCAATCTTCCACAGCAGGGTACCATTATAACTATGGATAGGTTGTTGTGCACGTGGACCTCTTTGGGACTCCAAATCGGTAATTTTTCCTCTCAATTCGCGGAATTCAGTGTGCAATTCTCTAACTTTACCCACCACCTCACGTAATTCATTTTCAAGACTTGTATCACCGCCACCACTGGACTCCGAGAGTGCAAACCTTCTTTCCAACTCATTTAACCTTCCAACTACCATGGAAAATTTTTCGGCTAAGCCAAAGCGAACATAGTTGAGATCGCCCTGAATTTTCTGCACGATACCTATAAATTCCGAGCGGGAAATATAGTTTTCGAGTTGGGAAACAAAATTAAGACAATACTGCAGTAGAAGACGGACATGATCAATCAAACCATCATTCATATGCTGGCGTAGTTCCTTTCGTTTCAAAGTCTGCAAATTATACAAAATACACATTTATAGAAGACTATTCCCTAATTTATGTCAAATAAAATCTTGTTCGATAGAACAAGACGGCAAACCATTAATCAACACTAATTAATACTAACTCTATTTATACTAGGTAGCTTCAGTTCAATTCTCTCTTGAGGTCCAGAAAGGATCATCTCTTATTGGTCCAGTGTTACTACAGAAGGAACACTAAACTAAACTAACTATATTTATACTGGATAGCTCTATCAGTTCTGAACTGTTCTTCCTAGAAGCCCTACAGCAGGGGACTTCTCTTATTGATCCAGTGTTACTACAAGAGGAAAACAAAGTACCGAAAGAGAATACCAGGGGCCGGTTGTATAAAACTCTTAACTACTTTTTAACTACCCGTTTTGTAGTCGGTTATATAAAAATGTAGTTAGCGTAAACTGCAGTTAAAACGTAGTTAAAGTTAACTATATGCTCTCGGGTGTCGTTAACTTCCCAAAACGTAGTTAAATATGCTGTTTTGTAGGAGTGATGAACTCTAATAATAATAATAATAATAATAATAATAGTCTTTATTAATCAATACTCGAAACACACGTCCGAGTTTACATGGAATTGTAAAAATAAGGTATATAGTCTATTTTTCATTAGTTATTTACATCAATAATTTAATAAAACTAGTAAAAATTCTACAATATTGTTAATAATTATTAAAATATCATACACTAGATAAAATTGAAAAGACATCTATTTACAAAAGATTTTTTAAATCTTTCAGTTTTCACTAAAGGCAGCTCAAAGTCATGTCCCCTTTGCCTTAAAGTTCGATTTAATTTGTTGGGTAAAAGTTCTCTTAATGCATTATTTTCATCATCTAATATTTTATTCCACAACCTCTTGTCTCTCTTATTTATTATTTCTCTAAAATTAGATTTCTCTGTTACGTACCTATTACGGTATGCACGATTTACAAACTTATCAATCTGACTGATGTATTTAGTATACGATGCTCCTCCCCAAAGTTCAATTCCAGAAGTGAATAATGACATTATTAAACTTTGAAAGAGAAGTTCTAACTGCTTTGTTGTAAAACCATAATATTTACACACTCGTAAAATGTACATTCTTCCACTCGCTTTCTTGAGCATCTCTTCGAAGTGTCTATCCCAATTTTCTGGTATTTCCTCAAGGGTAACTCCAAGTATCTTGAGCCATGTTTTTCGTTTAATGGACGGAATGCAACTGGGTAGAGGTATCGATGTTCTCCCACGAACAATCATTTAATATGTTTTGTTCATATTCAGCACCATTCGGTTTTCATCTGACCATGATTTCATATTTTCTACCTCTTCTGTACTTGTATCATCCTCATCATAGCCCGGGACTTCTATTGTTATATCATCAGCGAATTTACAGAGTTCATTGATTGGATTGACTGATTTAATGTCATTTACCATTATTGAAAATAATATCGGGCCTAGAACAGTTCCCTGAGGCACGCCACGATTAGTTTTCAAGAACTCGGTTGTAATGCCATCAACTGTTACTCTCTGTTTACGATCTTTTAAGAAATCAATCATCCAATTTATGATGTATGGGTTAAAAGGCAATTTCTTAACTTTTTCAAATAGTATGTCATGTGCAACACTGTCAAAAGCCTTGCTAAAGTCAAATGATAGTACTCTCACGTATTTGGCACCATTATCCAACCCTTTCAACCACGTATGTTGACATTTGATTAGAGCCATCGTTGAGTTGTGTCCTACTTTATATGCATATTGGTCAGAATCGATTGAATAATATATAACATCTGCAATCTCATTTTTATATATACATCTCTCAAATAGTCTCATTATGATGTCTGTTAGTGAGATAGGTCTCAGTTGAGAACTTGAGTTGGTGACATTTTCTTTTGGTATTGGGACTACATTTGCTCTCTTCCATACTTCAGGGACTTTTCCGACTTTCAGAGATACGTTAAATATTTCTGTTATAGCTGGAGCTAATTCAGCTGCGTATGTTTTCCAGAACCAATATGGTAGATCGTCCGGGCCAGATGATGAACCCTTCTGTTTTCTTAGGAAGTTATAGACAATATCAATAGAAAGAAACGGAATTCTAGTTCCTTCTGGAATTTCTAATAACTGAGGAGTTGAATAGTTAGGGTCAGTGTTAATAGTTTGAAAGTAGGCATTTATAACATTCGGATCAATCAGAGAGCTAACAGGTGTAGAATTTTTCTCTTTCCTGCCAGTAATGTTATTAACATTATTCCACCATTTCTTTGTCCCAGTTTTATGTTTTTGGTTCTCTTTTTGGACAGCATTAAGTTGATTGGCACGAATTAGTGTGTTAATTTGATTTTGTAGACGAAAAGTAGATTCTTCATCACCTACGCCCACAGCTTTCTTCCTTTTTTTAACAAATGTTTTACAAGAGGGGACATGAATAGTGGATCGCGAGACGATGTTCGGACTTTTATCAGTGGAAAATTGTTCTCGAATCTCGGCAAGAGACTTTCATAAAGTTGTTTAATCATCTCATCAGGGTCTTGGTCATATTTTGTTATCTTGGACCAGTCCACATTCTCTAGTTCTCTTAGCATATTTAATTTTCTATGTTCTCTCACATCTCTAAAGAATGAGTTTGTTCTTTTTGCCTTTATAGTGTTTCTCGAGTATGCAATAATCATATTATGATCAGTTCTTACCAAGCTTTTCTTAACTTTTGTTTGCTTCCAGTAATGAGGAGCATTTGTGACAAAAACATCTAAGATATTGTTACCTCTTGTAGATGATTTAACCAACTGTGTAAAAGATAATTGATTAAGTAAGTCGCGAATATTCAATCTGTTTATATCTCCAGTAATAATTATCTTCGTATTAGGGTTTCCTGATAATAAGTGCTCGCATGAGTCCATTAGGAATTCTATTAGATCGTCTGCATTATAATTATGGTCAGGAGGATGGTATACAGCTGCAACATTAAAACTGGAGTTTTCAGTTGTAATTTTTACCCAGTAAGATAATACTCAGTAAGATAATACTAAAAGTAAGATAATACTTTGCAAAACCATGCCGCTTGTGTATAAACTGCAAAACAAATTGTTCATCCACGATCCATGATGAGCGTTGATCCATAACATCGCAAATACCTTTTGAAAATTTGAACAAATCCATTCCTAGGCCGCACGTTTGCAGACAACAAGCAGTCAATTCATTTTAAATTCGAATTAAAAATGGTGCGGCCATTTTTATATCGCGATTTGTACTTCTTTAAAACCATCCAAATAGGCAAATATAAACGAAATACGTAATGCATTTGTAACTTCGAAACGAAACATCCTTCCATGTATACACGACTTCAAATTATCTTCGATATAATAATCTGATTCGCAACAAAAATCAACAAATAAGTCAATATAAACCTTGCTGCCCAAAAGCTTCGCTCCTTGGCTTACAAGCTGGCAACCGCGCGAAATTCCTTGCCACAGGAGTTTGGGACGAGCCAAAGTGCCCTTATAAATCGGCCATTTTGTGGCGACAAAATTTTTACTGAGCGGAGATAGGACTACGCATTCTATATCTATTATTTCTATGGAATTTCCGCACGTAATACAAAAGTTACCAAATTTGCAAACTTTGCAAGGCTATATTTTCCGCATTTTACAACATTTCGCAACCAAACTTTGCAATTTTACTAATCTTAGTTATTATGTTCTTTGTAGCTGTTGTGATTGTTTCCCTTTTCCTTGCCTAGAACGAAATTTAATCTATAATGCAAATTGTCTATTCTGATGCCAAAATTACCCCTAATTTTAAGTCGGTTTTCTACTATGCGAGAATTTGTTCCAGTGAACCCTAGATTTTCCAAGACATTTTGCGTTGAGAAAGAAAAGCAGAAGCTGAGGTGTTCCGCAAACAATTTATATTTTGAAAATGAAAATTGTTGTGAAATGAAACTTTTCTATTTGAAAATGAAAATTGATGTTTATATGCACTGGCGTAGCCTCCGCAACGGAAGTGGGGGTAGGAATATTTATGCCGTCACCAAGAATTGGTTGAGAGACGATGGGGACCCTCCCCCAACATTTTCTCATCGGATTTAAACATATCTACGCCTCTCTTCTATTGGCTATGGTTTTAAAGTTTATCTTCTTACCGATTGTGTCTGGGCCACATAGTTGGGCGACTATCTAACATCCCAGTACACACGTAAAAACGTACAAGTTGTAACAAACCTGCAACAGACTTGCATCACTGCTGTTGCAACAACTTGTTATCAAGATTTGTTCGCACTGTTTGTTCCCAGCTTGTTGACAACTTGCTACAAGGTTGTTGACTCAACAGACCTGTTACAAGTTGTTCCAACGACTTGTTATAATCCTGCAAATTCAACAACTTGTTAACAAGTTGTGAGTGACACTTGTAGCAACTTGATAAATTAGGGAGCTTTAGCAGTGACTAACGAGTACGAGATTCGTCATTTTCGCGTGTTGTTTGCACTGAAACGCCATCTCGCAAAAGTCGTAGTCGTCGGGCTTTTGAGTACCAGATTTATCAAAATCCTCGTAGTCAAAAGCCCAACGACTACGACTTCTGCGAGATGGCGTATACAAACAACACGGCGTTTGGTGCGAAAATGACGAATCTCGTACTCGTAGTCGTACTCCAGCCTCGTACCCAGGCGCTTTTAAGGAAAAGAAAAGTTACGCATTCAGCTAATTTATAGAGATCAGTGGCTAAGCGAGCGCGCGGGGGTGCTTGGGGAGGTCTTGACGAATCAGGACCTCCCCAAAATGCACCGCGTTTCAAGACCTCCCCAAGCACCCCCGCGCGCTCGCTTAGCCACTGATCTCTATAAATTAGCTGAATGCGTAACTTTTCTTTTCCTTAAAAGCGCCTGGGTACGAGGCTGGTCGTACTCGTAGTCATTGCTAAAGCTCTCTATTCTAAGAAAATATTACACCTCCAGGAAAAAATTAGGAATCTCAAACCAATAAAACGCGTCTATATTGAATGTGTTTCAAGCATCAATTTTAAGGGTTGTTGGGGGTGCACTCAATGTCTCAATGAAATGGTATCCCACTTACAGCGTTCTCATCGACGCTCCTATTAAGGTTTGAAAATGTCTGGCGGCCATTTCCAGGTTCAATACAGGAAGTCGTGGGTTGAGAAGTAGCATATGCAAAGCATATGCCATCCTTACCAGGAAAAACCGTGGCTTACCAAAGTTATGTTCTAATTAAGAAATAGAAAATATTTTCCGTGTTTCTATACACTTATAGAAACACGCTTGGGAGTTTGGGAGAACGAGAAATAAAACGAGCCCGTAGGGCGAGTTTTTCCTAGTTATTTCGAGTTCTCCCAAACTCCCACAAGTGTTTCTATAAGTGTATAGAAACACAGGAAAAAATGTTTTCTATTTCTTTTATAATATAACTCAAAAGACATTTTTTAAACTCGATTAATTTACAAATTCTCATTACGTACGCATGCCGTGACCTTTGCTCGTCAATCTCGCGGCAAGAAAACAACTCTGTTTGAAAATTAACAGTCAAAAATGTGTAAAAGCATTAAAATTGTTTTTAAATAGTATTCAAAGTTTTGTAATTCGCATTAAATTTATTTTTTTTATGATTTTAAATTTTGGCGGGAAAATTTCCGTGTTTCTATTTACAATTAGTCGCCTCAGGCTCGGTGATTACAAGCCTATAGTCACTTCGCCTTCGGCTCAGTGACTATAGGCTTGTAATCACCGAGCCTGAGGCGACTAATTGTAATTAGTAGAAATTGTGAGGTGACTATTGCTTTTCCTGCATCCTGATTGGTCCAAATTGAGCCTCTAATTAACAATTAGTCGCCGAAGGCGAGGTGATTACAAGCCTATAGTCACTGAGCCGAAGGCGAAGTGACTATGGGCTTGTAATCACCGAGCCTGAGGCGACTAATTGTTTTAGTAGAAATTTCAAAGAGAAAAACAAACACAGAAAGTTATGAGGTCAGTTGAAAAGGCTATAGGACAAAATTCAGCGCTTTTCTCAGCGGCCGGTTATTAAAAACATGCCGGCAAAAGACGAGTGTCAAAAACATATCGAAGCGAAACAAAAACAAACAATTTCGTGAGAAAAATACTTTGGGAGGGCTCAAATACAAAGTAGAATGGTTTTAAAAATATATCACAGCTAGGTTTTTGCTGAATATAACGATATAAATGAGGATAAAACGAATAATTTTCAAAATAAACACTTGTAGTTGAGCCGTACGGAAAAAGTTTTATACATGTTCATTTCAACAGCGAGAAAACGCTGCCTTTCGTGGAAGAAAAATAGTGTATTTATTATCGCTTACCTTTAAAAATGTCAAAAATATATCCTCCTTGAATTTATCGGCAGTTTTTTTCATTTAAAACTTTGAATCAGGCTCAAAAAAACGATTTTTGTTTTTAATTCGGCAGCTTGCGAAGAAGCCATTTTGAAAAAAAGTGATAGTCACTGGGCAGTGACTATCACTTTTTAGAGGCTCAATTTGGACCAATCAGAATGCAGGAAAAGCAATAGACACCTCACAATTTCTACTAATTAACAATTAGTCGCCGAAGGCGAGGTGATTACAAGCCTATAGTCACTGAGCCGAAGGCGAAGTGACTATAGGCTTGTAATCACCGAGCCTGAGGCGACTAATTGTTTTAGTAGAAATTTCAAAGAGAAAAACAAACACAGAAAGTTATGAGGTCAGTTGAAAAGGCTATAGGACAAAATTCAGCGCTTTTCTCAGAGGCCGGTTATTAAAAACATGCCGGCAAAAGACGAGTGTCAAAAACATATCGAAGCGAAACAAAAACAATTTCATGAGAAAATACTTTGAAAGGCTCAAATACAAAGTAGAATGGTTTAAAAATATATCACAGCTAGGTTTTTGCTGAATATAACGATATAAATGAGGATAAAACGAATAATTTTCAAAATAAACACTTGTGGTTGAGCCGTACGGAAAAAGTTTTATACATGTTCATTTCAACAGCGAGAAAACGCTGCCTTTCATGGAAGAAAAATAGTGTATTTGTTATCGCTTACCTTTAAAAATGTCAAAAATATATCCTCCTTTAATTTAGCGGCAGTTTTTTTCATTTAAAACTTTGAATCAGGCTCAAAAAAACGATTTTTGTTTTAAATTCGGCAGCTTGCGAAGAAGCCATTTTGAAAAAAAAAGTGATAGTCACTGACCAGTGACTATCACTTTTTAGAGGCTCAATTTGGACCAATCAGCATGCAGGAAAATCGATAGTCACCTGGAAATTTCTACTAAAAAGTGATAGTCACTGCCCAGTGACTATCACTTTTTTTCAAAATGGCTTCTTCGCAAGCTGCCGAATTTAAAACAAAAATCGGTTTTTTGAGCCTGATTCAAAGTTTTAAATGAAAAAAACTGCCGCTGAATTCAAGGAGGATATATTTTTGACATTTTTAAAGGTAAGCGATAACAAATACACTATTTTTCTTCCATGAAAGGCAGCGTTTTCTCGCTGTTGAAATGTATAAAACTTTTTCCGTACGGCTCAACCACTCAAGTGTTTATTTTGAAAATTATTCGTTTTATCCTCATTTATATCGTTATATTCAGCAAAAACCTAGCTGTGATATATTTTTAAAACCATTCTACTTTGTATTTGAGCCCTTCCAAAGTATTTTTCTCACGAAATTGTTTGTTTTTGTTTCGCTTCGATATGTTTTTGACACTCGTCTTTTGCCGGCATGTTTTTAATAACCGGCCGCTGAGAAAAGCGCTGAATTTTGTCCTATAGCCTTTTCAACTAACCTCATAACTTTCTGTGTTTGTTTTTCTCTTTGAAATTTCTACTAAAACATTAGTCGCTCAGGCTCGGTGATTACAAGCCTATAGTCACTTCGCCTTCGGCTCAGTGACTATAGGCTTGTAATCACCTCGCCTTCGGCGACTAATTGTTAATTAGAGACTCAATTTGGACCAATCAGAATGCAGGAAAAGCAATAGACACCTCACAATTTCTACTAAACAGTTATAGAAACACGCTTCTCGACCAATCAGCACGCGCGTACTATAAATGTTATATTATAATTATGTGTGACCTCTGAAAGTAGCTATGCTAAAATCAGCTCTAAGTATCCTCTCACTTCTTTAAGTAATTTAGTGGCTCATTGTCAACATCAATTCTTCAAATTACTGGAAGGCAAGTCACTTCTACAGCTGACTTTTTTTACTTTTAATTTTGGTGATTCATTTTCATATGCGCTCCGCTGAGTCATAGGCGTACGGGACGTGGGGGCAGGGGGGGCACCTGCCCCCCCAAAAATTTGTAGATCGAAGTAATTCGGGCAAATGGTTCACGAATATTCGGGCAAAATAGATTTATTTAGTTTGTATTTAAACAGGTATCGAGTGCTGAAGGCACGAGGCCACTAGGGGGGTATGCTCCCCCAGGAAATTTTGAAATGTAGAGTCTCTGAAATGTCATTTTATGCACTTTGGGGGAAGTTTTATAAAATTCTGATGGTCAGAAAATATTGTATATTAGATTAGTACATTTTTCAAATCGCCCAAACTGGTCTTCATAGCTTTGTTGTTCTTACTCACAACAAAGTTAAATTCTGAAATGTAGTTTCGATCTTCGAGCAACTTTTCGGCATATTCAAATCACATTGCATATTCAATTCACGTTGAATCACGAATTGGCATACCACGTTTGTCAGCCTACGATGATTTTAATAAATATAACATCGTCTTTGATATATTGACGATTATTCAAGCTATCAAGCGGCATAAACAGCGGCGAACCTGAAGCGACATTCATATCGGACTTCGGGCGTTGGAAAGACGAACTTTGTGGGTCAGAATGAAATGCGTCGATCATGTGATCTCCATTTCCTTGATCCATTAACATCATAGTAATCTTCTTCTGAAATGGCCAGGTTTGAAGGGTATCGTAATCGCCTCTCATTACAACAAAAAACAAGGATAGATGAGTCCCTCTTCCAAATCCATCCCCATTCATGTAGATTTTAGCACACATTTTATAACCAAATTGAGCGCTGTAGAAATGTGGACTATACAAGCCTGCTTTCACTCCATTAATAGCATCCTGTCGCTTCCTCTGGTAGCCTTCAATCTTCCAAAGTAGGACCCCATTGTAGCTAACTTTGGTTTGTGATGGTTCTCTTGGTTCTAAGTCTGCAAATCTGGCCGTCATGACAGCAACGGATTCATCAAGTTGGTCCACTTTGTTTTTGTATCTCTCAACTTCTTCCGTTTTCTCTCTCAATTGGGTCTCCAGTCTGTTACTTTTTGTTTGTAATTTTTCAATTTCTTCCCCCATTTTAACCTCAAGTCGTCTAATTTCAGCGTTACTCCCCGCCCCATTAGAACTGCTAGCTTGGTTTGAATTAACGTTCTCCAATCTCCTCATTAGTCCAGTTACAGTTGCCATCATTGCAGAGAATTTATTTTCCATGCTCTTAATTTCGGTCGAAATTGCTTCTTTCATCCTGTTCACTTCATCCAAAACCAGCTGTTTCGTTGCAAAATTGTCGAATTTCGGGGCAAGACTCTGCATTTCGCCTTGTAATGTGAAAATGAACCTCAATAGCAACTGTATGTGAAAACGAGACGCGTCTTTGTAGTGCTTGCGAAGTTCTTTTCTTTTGCTTACCTAAATATACCAAGTCATATTTAAAATAAATACAGTATAAGCACCACTGTTTTGGGCTACAGGTTGAAGTAGTTCTTATATAATATTTATATGCTTATTCGCTCCCCGCTCAACCGAATATAAATCATTTACAATGTAATACACAACAGGCTTATAGGAGTGTGTCTAACACGACAAGCGTGCGTGTCTGAGCTGAGTTTCATACTCATTAGGGTCCGGTCATTAAATATGGCGAGGGGGACTGGAGGAGAAAATAGAGGGGCCCTGAGATTTTTTGCATTGTGAAGGGGGGGGGTCCTGGGAAAATACCTCTTTTTAGAAAGGCGGGTCTTTACTTTCTTTCATCAAGATGTCGGGCAGGACTTCAGACTTTAGATTTACTTACAGAAAACAATTAATATTGTTTAAAAATAAATCTGTAGTATGGAATATAATATGTTGGCTTTGCATTGCCATTTGCCATTTGGGCACGCCATGCGCCAGTCACGTAACCCATAATAAATACATGTACTTAGTATTAAATCATGCAGTGTGTCAACATTCCTGAAGTTGACCGTCATCTGCTGTCCCACTTAACGTTTACTGAACCACATCAATACAGTGCAAATGTACTTACCTTTGTATAGACACAGCCAATCGGTTTAAAATCACATTCCACTTCAATTTCTTCACATTCCTCATTTTGGTGTTTTCTCATTTCCCTTCGAGGTACATTTGTTAACTCACAATATTCACATGTGAGTGGAGCAGCCTCACAAGTCTCTTCTATATGTTTCTATGTACAGAAACCAAAGTTGCTTAAGTTTTAAAAATTTGATTCTACGGTATACTATGGTGACTAGTTGTATAAATAATCTTCAGTTCAAGCACATTCAGCTGTTTGCTTGCATGGGTCTATAGTATTTTATGTCTCTAATGCTATAGTTCTCGGGGTGGAATTGGGTGAACATACCTCCACTGAAGCAAACGGCAGCGTCTCTTGACAATTTTTACACTGAACCGATCGATATAGGCATTCTTCCTTCAAATGTTTTGCCAAAAGATAACGTTTGACTTCTGTCGTACATTGACTGTGAACACATTTAATCACCGTGTAATCACATGTGCTTATATGAGCCTGTAAAGTAAAACATGAATAGGGAACGTTATTAACAGTATATATTCGATGACTCACAGCCATAGGGTAAAAGGGCCTGATTCTATTGTTATTTTGCGAATGAAGAGGACTGCTATAACGCCACATTTTTTACTCATGACATAATGGCGAAATTTGAAATGCTGCTTTTAAGTTAAGGCAAGGCCAAACATCCCAATATGTCCTTGAAATGTTTCCTCGTGTGCCCACATGGCTAGGAAACAATGTTTCCTGGTTTCCAGATGTTTTGAAGTTTGATATAGGGTTAGAGTAAGATAGGTTAGAGTTAGAGTAAGATTAGAAGAATAATTTGATTCAATCTTAAGCGTATTACGAGCGCCGTACAGTTTTCAAAGTTCAAGTTTTTTTGCCAGTTGGCAGTGTAAAACAAAAAACAAGTTTTCGGGCAAAGGATTGTGTGAAAAAAAGTCATGCTTACTTTCGAACAAGAACAAAATGAAATTGTTCGTGTGTATACGGCCAACATGGTAAACTTGACAAGGAAATGCGCAGTACGACACTGCACACTTGTCTTCGATCTCGTCGAGCGGCCATTGCCACTATATAAACATGAAGTATTCACTTGTGTCTTTAATACACGGGCTCGTAAAACCTGTCAAGGAAAAATTGATGGATAAACTTGTTTGCCGTACACACGAACAAGTAAACTCGACAAGGAACTTGTCAAGGAAAACTTGCTTGTCTGTACGGGCTTTATACTGCTAGAGTTATAGTAACCTGCAAATCTTTTCCATTCCCAAACCAAACACATTCATTATTTAAACAATGCAGCTTCAATGACACGAGTTCTCGCTTTGTATAACCGTCAGGAAAAATCTAGGAAAAATATTTTAAACAGTGAAATAAGTGAAACCTATATATTTACATAATAAATTTTAGTTTCGTATTGACGACAAACTAGCGAGCTTAAGATCTACGACGACGCGGCAGTCGACAACGCCATATAAATATGTGAATATAAAGAGACCGTGATTGAACAACGTTCTTGTTTTAGCTCACAGCTTTTTATTCATGACTTTTAAAACGTTTCAACTGCAGTTATCGACTACAATGCAGGCTGTAAAAACAAACGCGAAATGTAGCTATTCATCCTTCTGACTTGCCGTCGTCCTGAGGACGTAAAAATGCTCTAGTTGGCGTCGTTAACAAGACAGAGACGACGTCGAGAATTCTCTTGGGACTACAAGTTTTTCCATTGCTTTAGAAGGGCCGCGTCGTCGACGTTGGCGTTGTAGATCTTAAGCTCGCTATTATGATGTGTGAAACTGTGATAGTCACTTTGCATGATATCACAAATATGCCGTCAAAATCGCATGGAGAACAGGGGGATTTTCAAAACAATGAAAAAACAATGGAACATTCCGATCACTGGATCGCGACTGTAAGTGCATGCATGTTATGCAAAGTTGAATAATATTAAAGTTATTGACTATTTCATACGAACATCACCAAACGTTTCCATGTCTCACTAATATTACTAGTTTAACTGAATAGTTTTTAAAGCGGTGTCTTTAATTCTTAGATCATCTATATAGCATTATATTTAACTTTAAAAATTCAACAAATGTTCTCTGTCTATCGCCAAAGATTTGTCATATCAAAGCCAAAGGGAAAATCTTCAAGCAGAAAATAATTAGCTTACTTCGTTCTCATTGAGTGTAGTTCCATCTTTTGGACAGACTGGATTGGCATCTCTGAAAAATAGAAGTTAGTCTGTTTATAGTTGATGATACATTTGACGAAGATTAATGCGCCCTGATGCACCCTACTTTATTATATCACTTTGTCTAACGCCAGATTCACCATGAATAGTCAATATAAATGTGTATAACTACCCGTGCAATCTAATGCATATATAACCTATATAGGTTCACAAGTTGTTGCTCATCTAAACATGCGGGTCCAGTATAGGAAGAATTCTATACAATAAATGACCTGAAAAAGATAGCTCAAAAGTGGGGGTCCAGTGTAGGAATTATTCTACAATAAGCTGTCGTGGTTTGTATCTGAACTACCTGAAAACGATATCTCAAACGTGGAAGTCCAGTTCAGGCCGTAGTATTCTACAATAAGCTGCCGTAGTTTGTGTTTGAACTGCCTGAAAAAGATATCTCAAACGTAGTGGTCCAGTAAGCTGTCATCCACGCAAACCACGACAATTTTCTGTCACTCATTTACGGTGCATGATGGCCAATCGCAAGGGATATCTGCGGAAAACGGGCTTCATCGACGATTTCATTTTAACAATACAGCATTGGCGGTTGTCAATCTTACCTCAAAATATGTTGAACACAACTCTTACACATCAAATGTCCACATTGAGTCTGCATAGGTTCAATTAACAACAGCGTACATTTCGAACATAAGAATTTTATGTCGATTTTTTTTCGATCAAGTTCTGAAACTTGTTGCCCTGGCATAACGAAAGTCTAAAGACAAAGTGAAATAAATAGTCAAATTGAGCACGCGTCCATGTAAATTCGTCATAATCTACAGGGTGTATAAAAAAAAACGCAACCTCGGAATTTCCCAAGAAATCCACTTGTTCTTAAGCACAAAAGATTTTAGGACACTGGGGAATTTAAAATAGTAATACGACCTATTAGTAATTCGACAGTTATGCTCCTGGAATACGATTAGAAGCTATTTTAAATTCCCAGGGGCCTAAAATCTTTTGTTCTTAAGAACAAAGTGGATTTCTTGGGAAATTCCGAGGTTGCGTTTTTTTTGATACACCCTGTACAGGGTGAGTCAGAAAAAAGTGATGCCTTTCATAGGTAAAAACAGAAATGTAATTCCCTGTGGGGTTTAAAGTGCATACTAGCTATCGTGCGCGAATTGATAACACTGTAGAAATTTGCATACACCTTTCATTAATCAGTCATCCACGACCTTGTCCTTGATCATTCGTTGAAAATACAAAATGGTACAGCTGACTACAGACCAAAGAGTATTTGTTGTAACAAACTGCGTTCTTTTGGCTGTACCCATGGGAATTGTCAAATTTCAACAACAAGTAACTCGCGGCAAATTTGAATAACAAAGGCATCACTTTTTTCTGACTTACCCTGTACTTTACATTTTTTATAAAAGCTTAACAAATTCTTTGACAATCTGTACCAGCCTTTAAAAGAACGAATATTCCCATATGCCATAGCCGTGTGTTAAAGAGAAAGAACAAGGAATGCATTGAATAGTGATAAATGAAAGACAAAAGAATATAAAATGAGAAAAACAACAAGGCCTTGTCATTAGCTCATACCAGTGGAAAATGTATACGAATTTCATATAATTTAACCCGAACCCCCACCCCAACCCCACCCCCAACCCTAACCCCCACCCTAACTCAACCCTAACCCTACCCTAACCCTAACCCTATATATAATCACAGACATAATTCGTGTATAGGGCTACATAACGAACCAACCCGAATTTCGCCTTTCGTTCACATAGGACGCATGAAACATTAAAACCGGACGAATTCGAGCACAGCTAACCGTACGAATTCCCTTGTTAACAAATGAAACCAGATGAATTTTCGTACGCCAATATGGTTCCAAATTCGTCCGGTGAACGAATTTCGACGAAAAGATTTCCATTGTGTTTTCTCCTTTTTGTATAGACAAAGTTTGACTTTGTTGCCCAAAGCCAGAGGTAACAAGCTCTGACTAACTCTGTCTAATTTGTACTTACCGAAGGACAATTACCCCTCGTTTCTTCAGGCACCTTATTAAAATATATATCTACCGGTACAGATTGAACGCCCACGTTTCGACCAATACTATTTAAGCATGGAAAATGTTTTCGAAATCCCTCGCCACTTGATGATCGATTGCGTGAAGCAGACTGCAATGGTTACCTTGAGGTAAGCGAAAACTATCTACTAGTACTGTATATCAGTATTCATGCAGTAATAACTGCTGTGATAATCGCGACTTTCAAACGAATGATGGAGTTAGTGACTCCTATCTTATTTACACTGTTCACTAATATACATTATTATAGAATATTACTGTACGCAGCACCGGGGTTTCCCCGAAAGAACTCAGGAATTTTCAAAGATTGCATTTTCGCTCTCACTTTGGGGGAAATTCCCCAAAACGGGGAAGTTTGTGGAATTTTGGGGAGAGATCTGCGGAATCACATTTTTTTTGGAAATTTTTTGAAATAGTGGTCGAAGTGAATGGAACTGATCTTTCGACTGTTTTTGCGCACATTTTGTTTACCTTGGGTTGATTCTGGGTTTGAATATGATAATTTTGATTACATGTGACAGACATTCTCATATTCAGTCGATTCATGCACATGTATATACAATATTTATGTTTGATTTGCGACTTGCGAGTACCCACGTGCCAATAAACATGCATGGTGTTTCCAGAAATTATTCAATATTCACCTATACATGTTTTGAGTATTTTAATGCAAATGAACAAACTATAAGAAGTTAACATTAACAATTTAACATCGCTATCATTTCAGTAATATAGTAGCAATATCACAGTTTTCGCCTTCGGAAAACGTGGGATTAAAATCGCTCATGTTTATAACATATTTACATATCATTAATTTAAAATATTCAAAATTTATTTTCCACACAAATGACGTAATATTAATGAAATACTTCATGTTACCATGCTACGTCCATCTAAGGAATTTTACGGATATCTGGGGAAATTTTGCGAATTTTTTTGCGCAATCTAAGGAATTCTTAAATTCAGTTGTGAGAGCACTGCTTAGTTAATATAATCTACAGGGTGTCTCAAAAAAAAGTGAACCCTTTGAAATTTAATACAATAGTGAACCTTTTGAAATTGAACTTCATATTTGCATTTTCTTTCAAAGAATCTATTGTACCCTATTGTATTTAATTTCAAAGGGTTCACTTTTTTTTGAGACACCCTGTATAGAAATTGAAAGTGATATGTCTGCAGTGGTAAATATGTTGAGTAAACAGCTTTTAAAATAATCCTACTGAAACTTGTTGCCCTGGCAAAACGAAAGTCTAAAGACAAAGTGAAATAAATAGTCAAATTGAGCACGCGTCCATGTAAATTCATCATAATCTACTTTACATTTTTTATCAGTAAAAGCTTAACAAATATCTTTGACAATCTTTACCAGCTCTTTAAAGAACGAATATTCCCATATGGCCATAGCCGTGTGTTAAAGAGAAAGAACAAAGGGAAACATTGAATAGTGAAAAATAAAAGACAAGAATATAAAATTAAGGAGAAAAACAACAAGGACTTGTCATTAGTTCATACCAGCGGAAAAGTCATACGAATTTCGCCTTTCGTTCACATAGGACGCATGAAACATTGAAACCCGACGAATTCGAGGACAGCTAACCGTACAAATTCCCTTGTTGACTAATGGAACCAGATGAATTTCGACAGAAAATATTTCCATTGCGTTTTCTCCTTCTTGTATTCTTGACTTGCAACTACTTGCACGTCGGCCATGTTGGTCGTAGTTCAACAAAAGAATCTCATTATCATTCATTGAATTTGGCACCAACATGGCCGCCATTTGATTGTCTGTTAATTCTCAAGGGATTGGTTGCAAGTCAAAAATACAGGGTGTCTCAAAAAACTGCAAACCCTTTGAAATCAGATATTTATGAAAATTGCATAATTCAGTACTAAGTGATCCCAAGGGTGCGTAAACACAACTCATGCTTGGGGATGTCGAAATTCGTAATGTTAGGTTTAGGTTTAGTAACGTAAACACGAACCCATGAGCAAAGTAAATTGTGTACATCAAACAAACAATAAGATTTTTAACTCACTTTGTGTGGTTATTCTAATTTCAAGGAAAATTCGAACGTATTTTCAAATCCCAGGAGCATCATAAGTTGCACAGGCATTGCAATGCTAATTGCAGTGGATGTTACGCTACTTACGCAAATTGTAGTGTTTGCAGTTTTTTGAGACACCCTGTACATCCCCAAACATAAAATTCCTTTCTATAGCTATATATTGTGTTTACACACCCTTGGGACAATTAGTGCTGAATCATGCAAATTCTAAAAATATCTGATTTCAACGGGTTGCAGTTTATTTGATACACCCTGTATATTATCTATGGCTAATATAATCTATAGGAATTGAAAGTGATATACCTGCAGTGGTAAATATGTTGAGTAAACAGCTTTTAAAATAATAATACCTTAGTTAGCATTAATTTCGACACTCATGTCAGTACCACTCCTCCAGCATTCACAACTCGCGAGGAGCATTAAGCCTTAATTGACTCTTAAGGTATAACAATTCCCAATGGCTCGATGAAATCGCGTGTGCTTCAACATTCATAATATGAAATATGAATACAAGCGCTATTTTATAGCCAGCTATAAAAGCGTGAAAACAATCAGCTGTTATTCCAGCTAGTGCTGACACGAGTTCAAGGAACGCTGATACGTAGGCGGAATAATACGAGGATGTAAATCAAAGTGTGATCAAAGCTTCTTTAATCAAAGCGTGCTTCAACCAAACACAAAGTGCGTGACAGGGTAAACCTCTTTCAAAGACAAAATCTAAAGTCTTGGCGTAAAAGTTAATAACAGATACACTAAGTTTTTTATTCACAGCTGGGTGGCTCAGTGGGCGGTTAAAAATGAATATCCGACAAAATCGTCTATTAACCAAGTCCTTAATGCTATAATATAACATCTACTCCTCTGGATAAACTAGAATAAACGTGTGCCGGCCTTATTTCGGTAAATGTTCAACATTTACAAGAAAAGGCTAATTGGCAAGAACTTTATTTTTACTTCACTGTACAAAAATGATTTCCTGACAAATTTCTCTTCTATACCAACCCAATGAACGGTCCCTAATGACGTAATGTGCTGGGTTCTCACATTGAAGTCACATTCAGAAAGGGAATTTCCCTATAAATTTTGTAACATGACTCTTGCTCTGTCTTGCTGTCTTGCATATTAATATATAAATTAACCACCGGAAACGTTCACTCTACAGGTACTTGTCGATACAGTCGGATAGGCAATATTCTATGCGATGGCAAGTAGAAAAAAAATCGACCAAATCGGTTCTATATAATTTTCTATTTCATTGCTACGATGTCGACGCCGTCTAATTTAATCGAGGGGTCCGCCACGACCGTCCATAGCGTACGAGCTGATTTCGAAATCACTTGATTTCTGAGCTGATTTCTTGATTTCTACTGATTTCAACACTGTTTTCAATATTTCCAGAAGATATCAGTTACGGCAGTGTTCGTATATTTTAATGTTTGTAAAGCATTTACTCAAACCCTGAAGCAATTTGAAATCGGAATATCGTGATAATAAATGACTATCATCATAAAAACGCAAAAAAGGTCATAATTTCGTCCCCACAGCACCAATATTCAAGCCTTTCACTAGTATTTTTGTGATTTCTGATTTCGAAATCATCTTATTTCTAGTTGATTTCAGAACCTGATTTCTGAGTCGAGTGTACGAGATTTCTGCCGTGACGGACCCCTCGTATATCTACGGCAATTTTGTATATCTACGGCAACTATAGTTACGATTACGTCATGGTTGTGTAAAGTGCGTGGGAGAGCCTTGCTTATACGAACATAACCCATGTCATAGGACATGAAATACTACACGTGGAAGTGATTAATAAAACTAACAAAAATTGTTTTATCTACTGATTATTTTACCCTTCGAGTTTGTTTATAACCATGTCTCGACTACAGCAAGACTCAATACTATTAATGTTATACATTTCGACATTTTGGCGAAAATACCTTTACACTCAAACCGGATGTTCTCTTGCGAGGAACATTGCAATATTCTCACGCAATATTGCAATTTTGATTTGGAAATTGCTCTCAGCAATTTGCAACCGACGCGAACAAATTGTAAATTGAATAACAGACTTTTTGAAAGAAAAATTATACCAGCCATCACAACATATATAATTTATATAGTATAAGTTAAGAACTTTTTATTGGTGGGTTAATTTCATGGATAGCAAATGAACTTCATAAGAACTGTTAAGCAAGCAAATTATACTAGTACAAGACTACCGACATATAATGAAAATAATTAACGCTATTTTCTCACTCTGAATGATAACTGCAGGTTGACCACCATCTACGGCATAATAGTGCTTATAGCTTATACTGCATTAAAGAAAATGTTTAACGTTTATATACATCAAAAGCTAGACTAGTATATATAGATGTACAAAATTAGAAAAACAGTTTTACTGAATGATAAATAATAACTGTTTCCAGCATGATTTTCACGCAGTAAAGAATTACACAAATCCATATATTAAAATACGTCATAAATAAGACTTACTTTTTCAAGTTTGTTCCAATTCCAAATTACGTAATACAGTGAACTTTAGCTAGTTGCTCTGTTTTGAGTTGAACTAAATTTGTCGGTTAGTGATCATTCTGTATATACTATGACGATGACTCTAGCTTGCGTCATAGTTGCGTCATATGTAACGGTTAAGAATGTGTCAACGTGTAAATAAGGAAGTCAACCATAATTAGCGGCGTATGCTTCAAAGCGGGGGGTTGGGGGGGAGGCACAATATTATATGAGGGGGGCGGCGGAATATCTTTCGGCCCCCCCCCCAAAAATAAAACTTAGTTCCCTGACCAAGCGAACTAAAATAGGTAGATAAGACTTGGGGGCTTCGTTCCTACGCCCCTGGTCTAAATGTCTTTGTAAGTAAGGCTAGTGACTTATTAGATCTGCTTTTGAGTTACTGAAGTGTTTCTGTTCAATCATTGTATTTGAAACGATAACTGAAATCAATTTAATATTTATTTCACCAATTATTGAGGGGGGGGGGTTACAGACCGCGGTTACACCCCCCCCCCCCGGTTGCTACGGCTCTGTAGATCAGTGGACTGAGGCATTTTAACGTTCGTGATTCCCATCATGCATCATTATTTTTTTAAGCTTATCAGGGACTCATCATTCTCGTACCCAGAGCCCGCCTTACGCGCGGTCAACGGAGCGCGACGAGGGTAAGACGGACTCTGTGTACGAGAATGGTATTTCATTAAATTTGAAATATACAATACATGATGTAACGCCCGCTTCGCGCCTACCGAGGAACATACTAAGCGCCGAGCCGTGCGCACAGAACCGAGTCTGGACTAGGCCATGTATTGGCAACTACTATGGTATGCACTTATGGTATGGTATGGTATGGTATGGTATGGTATGGAACGGTATGGTGTGGTATGGAATGGTGTGGTATGGTATGGACGTGGAATGACTTCCCCCAAATAAACAATAGCAGACACAAAATCGTAAAACAATGACTTCACTGGCCAAAACTGAAGGACAGCTTAGTACCAAGTGGCCAAACGTTTTAAGACAAACTAAACTTCTTAAAATAACAATACAAGATGTTTTTACATCAAATTAACGTGAATTCTTTGCTCAGTTCATCAACAGCGTTACTCCAGCGACATTACACAAGGTATACTTAGGTTCGAAAATCTTGAAAAATGCTTTTACAACTTTTCCAATTCGTTTAGTTTTGATACTTTCTATTTGTATCATGCGTACATGAACATATTAAAACTAGCTAAAAATACTCGAGAACATCGTAATTCTCGTATAGTAATTCTCTTAACTACAACACAACTCATAATTAAACTATAGTAACCCAATATCTTTACTTCATGCAAACACAAATTGAAATCATACCAAAATTTCGAAAACGAACATAGTTCTGGAAAAGTTGTGAAATAACGGTTTTTCTTAAAACGAGTTACCAGCGCAGTAAACAAAACATTTTCACGCATAACTTTGCTAAATGCAAATTCCAGCAATTGGTTTTTCACTTTTTTGGCTATATAACATTTTTCGTTGCGTTATTAAGGAACCATGTCGTTGACTTAGCGCTGTCATATATATATGAACAAAATTAAGATAGTGTCTTCAGGAGCCGTTAGTACGAAAATCTGCTTGACAAGCTTTAAGAAATGATTAAATTCGTTTTTCATTTTTACTTTACCATCCGCAAAATGTGCTCAGTTAGGCTTTCCAGATGCCGGATAAATCCAAATAGAGTCTATTCCGTATACCTATACATATGAACAAGCTCTGTGATTGGTTAATTTTGACAATACAATACAATAACATAAATTGACGTTTTAAAGAACGCCTCACAACTATCAATCGAAACCAATCACAAAACATGGTCATTTTATAGGTACGTATAAATATAGTACCTATAAATTAAGTGCATTTCTTCACTCGTTCCAAAGCAGTGAGCTCTATATATATATATATATCTGGAGTGAGAACTTATGTTCAAAAAGTGAAGCCAAAGATGGCGGAAATTGACGTCCAGTGCCAATCCCTTTCTATTGTTTTCGACCGCGCGGTTTGCACAAGCTGGCAAGGAGTGTGCCGAAATATCGTGTTTTTACTCCGATTTAAACAATAACATCATGATTTTATGAACTAATAACTTGATTAGCGATGCGATCTGTTAGAAACAACTGGAATTAGCAGGAAAAAATGGTATGAAAACTGTTTATGACCTTCATGAGTTTGGACGTCAATTGCCGCCATCTTGGCTTCACTTGGCCTATTGGCCGAACATTAGAAGTTCTTACTCCAGATATATATGGAGCTCACTGTTCCAAAGATGGAACTTTTACTTGTTTTAGCTTTAGTTTTGGACTTTTGGTTTAAGCATACTTTAACAGATTTTGTACAAACGGCTCCTGAAAAGTACTATTAAACCTGCATCTAAATAACACCAATATATTAACAGCCCATTCTCTGCCTATTTATATTATCCCGCAAAAGATAGAGAGCAATAGATAGATTTTTATGTATTGAAATAAGTATTTTTCTGTAATTACGTACCATATTCAGTAAACTTCATTCAATCAATCGATCAATCAATTAATCGTTATCTGATCAGGTTTTCAAGATGTTTTCATTGTTTGTTTTTCATATTTACTTAAAGTTGTTGGCTGGTTCTTTCTGCCGTTAGTTTGGTCTCGTCTTATTTCAATACGAACAATCATTCCTTTTTCTATATATTCTCTACTTTCCCTAATTCCGAGTGAAGCCATGAGCGTGGGAAGTGACTTCTGGGTTCGCAGACGTACTACATTCCCATGCATAACAATTATTCAATATCAACAACTAATACTGTCTGTTCATGACCAATTTTCACGCAGCACACAAAACACAAAGTAGCTTATTCATATTAGTGAATTTACATACGGTAATGTACCTATATATATATATGACCACAGCATACAAGGTATCTTTAGATTTCATACTACACTAAACAGCCTTGTTTTGAAGCAAGAATATTCGCAGTATCAAAACAGAATATACAAAGTTAATCACACGACAAATGGGTATGTAGTTTCAAGATAGCCGACGCCATATTGGCCTTTCTTGATATATGCACAATCGAAATAGCTTCTATATAAATTAACTGACATTGGTTGTAGGGTTAGGGTTAGGTTTAGGTCTTAAGTTAGGTTTAGGTTTTGGAAGTGAAGTAAGACTAAGGTTTTCCGGTCATCTGAATTGTTCGGACATTCTTCAAAGATTTATCGAGACACAATGCAACATAAACTAATACTATATCCTGACGAGAAATGCCTCAGTGAATGTATCCTATCCTCGAGAAACTGAAAAGCGCGGAGAACCTCAGCTATTAATCTTCGTCGTATGTATACCAATTAAACCATAAACAATTACTATGTTATCACATCGAAAAGAAAACCTTACACAAAATTCAAGCTTAAGATAAAAGTGCTTTCAGATAATGAGCCCTTAGACATGCTTAAGAAAGCATTCACTCTTCAGCAAAGAATCTGGAAGACTTGACTTGGACTGGGCAAAAACTCCTTAAAGCACCTACCACTATTAACAGAACATTTTCACCATGAATGTATGTATAAGGCAGGGTTCCCAGGTGAGAATTCACCAAATATTTCATTTATATTTTACATTCCATCGTTTGATGCACAATTTGCAGAGCATCGTACCTTCCGCTCCGAGTTAGAATTGTTTCAAAATTTCTCAGGGCGCCGCAATTGAGGTGACCATTTATGAGAACTTCATCTAATGGCAAATGTTCATTCCTATTCACAAGAACGTTGATTACATTGCAATAGGAATCGGCATTCTAAGATGACAAAGAAAAGTGTAATGAAATGGACTGCAAAAAACCAGCCCAATAAATCATAAACATACACAAAAATACTACAATGTCAATGTCGTCTTTTCAACTGGGTGAAGAACATTTACAGTATGCATAAGAAAGCATCCGTACAGCATCAATGAAACCCTCTGCTTTCGATTCTGGATCAAGACTTTCTCCGACTAGTTCCTGAACCAAACGATGGATGTTGATAGAGTGTGCTTCGACATACGTGAAAAGTGAAAAGTCAGGCAACAGCTTTAAAACCTGACGGCAACCTAATGGTGATGACACACATTTACGATACATGACGTCTTCCACTTCGGGTGTTCCAACGTTGATCAATTCTTCTTCGGTTTCGTTTCCATAGAAAAATGAACAAGACTTCATATACCAAGAGAATTCAGAGAGAGCAATTGTTGCGCATTTATATATAAACTCCGGCTTATACTCTTCACATGTTCCCTTAATGACAAATTCACCTGTTCACCACTATGCGTCTTGCATCAGGTTAAACCGATTTTTACAATCCATGTTTTCAATGAAAGGTTTTGCGTGTAGATAGAATCGCATTCAACCTTCTTTCAAAACGAAGACTGGTTTGTGGTTTAAATCTCCCATTAATCTCTCACATTTTGTTGTAAAGTGCGACATTCCTCAGGAGACTATTATATTTGCATGAAATGGATAATTGCAATTGCGACGTGTATAGTTCGCACCAAGTAATTAAATTGCATATGAACGGTTTGGATGGGCCCGCTTGAGCATCGCCACTTTCTGAATTTGGCTGAGTTGCTTCAGTCATGTCATCAGTCAAGTTAATGGCACATTGCGCTGCTAGGGTTAGCTGACTGGGCTGTCTGTGTTTTACCAATTAGAACAACTAGATCTTGAAGCAGTTCTTCCCAGTGATGAAGTTCCTGGCAGAAGGAAGTGATTTCACCATCTGGTGCTATGTACCACACTCGCATTTCTTGAACAACGTCTAGTTTTTAATAGGAAGAGTACAGCTTGGTTGATGGTTTTAGCAAACTCTACGAGAGCCTCTGGCGTGTTGGCCGCATCAGCTTTCTTTCAACACTAACAGCACATGATACAGACACTGAAGTGGTTTCTTCTTGGTATCATTAAAGCATATCTTTAACGGACTATTCTGGATACACTTACGAAACTCCTGAAATTCCCGAATATTATCGCCTTGTATACTAGGCAGCTTGCTTTTAAGATAGACGTTTGAACGCTTATGATAGGTTGGAGCTTTTGGAGGTAAGATTGCTTGGGGATAAAGACCATCAAAGTGAAAGTAAAAAACCAATGCTTTGCAACACCGTCATCACCTATATACCACGGAAAATACCATTACCACAGTCTACTGTCTCCAGATGTTTTTGCTGCAATCAGCCGGCGAACTTGATGCTATGCTCAGATGTTAATTATAAGTGCATTAGTCAAGTCTATGTGATAATACCCTTCGGTGTTTTGTATTCTCTGATGATTCGATGTAACACAATTTGTTAGTTTTTCGAGACCCTGACACGATCCGAGTAGACCAGCTCCACTGTCATCTACTCAAGTAAGCAAAGTATTGACCTTCTTAAGCGCGTTTGAAGTCATATCGTTTATGCGAAATGATCATTGCAGCTAAAATTGGAAATGAACATTGGAGCTAAGCTCTGGAACGGGCATCTTTGTATGCAAACATTTTTCATGGGAAGGACCCAAGGGAAGACCTACATTCCAGATGATAATACCCCTCCGCAACAACGATCAACCATTCAGTTCTTTTATCTCCTTAATATCGGTTTCCCCCGCAGGAACTCCTCGCTACAAAAAGTATAGAAATTCATTAACGGATTTTTCCCTTCACATACGGAAAAACCATCACTGCTATATTACATGAGATGCCAAGGTCGGTTAACGTCTCTTTCGTCAATAGCTTCTACGAACACACAAGCTGCCCTGGGAGCATAAGGGCTAAGTGCTTAGTCAGGTCTATGTGGTAAACTCGATAAACTCAGTCTTTTGTATTCTTTATCCCCATGATTTTTCGATTCTGGGAAACTGACATGCAACCTTTTACGCAGGGGGAGCTGGTTGCCGATGTAGCACAATTTCTTAACTTTTCAAAAACTGTAGGTGGACTGGAGGTAATCCAAACTTGAGTTGATATGCTCAAGCTATTCTCCGTTTCGACATCGTTGGCCGTTTTTTCCCCTACTTCAGATGGATAAAGTATAATTTATGCTCATTTAAAATGCCAGCACCATGCCCCCCTTGCACACAAATTCCATTTCCATCATACGAAGGTAAGGCATAGGACTCAAAGGAAGACCATCAAGTTGATAATACCCCTCGGTAGCATCAATTCCTTTATATCCTTTAATATCGGTTCCCCCACAGGAACTCTTCCCTTCACCAGCTTATATACTGTCACACATGGGATATCGTATATGGGAATGCAGTTAGGGACTCCATACGAAGCCTGAACCGCAGCTGTAACGTTTCACCGGTTTTCAAAGACGTGGAGAATTTCTCAACAGATCTGCTAACTCTCTGTTTTCAAAACGGCGGAAGTCGGGTAACCACCTTAACTTTAATCTGACGTCGTTGAAGTCACCAAACCTGCCGGATAACAAAAGATAGCTGGAAAACATTCATCTTTGTCTCATGTAGCGCACACCTGCGATCCAATGAATCTATATTCGGCGATTCTCTTTCACTGCCAACTGACTGTATAGGCCTACAACCGTCATAGTACTGAAACTTAACGTCGGACAATAGTTGAGCTTGCTTTAATCCAATCCAAATGAACAAATTGGCAAATGAGAGCTCTTTATTACACCACGTGATACTCCACAAATCCCTATAGGCGGAGCAGTAAAAACTTAGTGGAAATTATAAGTGTTTTTCCTGGGTTAATTAGGAGTGCTTTAATCCAATCTTAGTGTGGATATGAGCTGAAACATTTTCTTGAGACCTCGCCTAGACAATTTGTAATAACCATAAGGAAAAGCCTAACACAGATGTGGGGAGGATATAAATACATTTGGGGATAATGAGATTTGTGTGAAAGTGTGTGATTTAGGTAATTGGGAGGGGAGCATGAAGATATTTCTGGGCTGGTAAGAACAGACAAGCAGTGGTGACTACTGAACAGCATATGCTTCCATTCCTTATTCTAGCTGAGTAAGAGTAAAGTGGTATGAAATATGTTACTATTATTGGCAATCTTAGTATTGAGTGTACTGGTCCATAGGTACAATATCAATTTCTGAAAAGAAACATCATAAGCCTACACACGACGCAGAACAATGTCTACTAGATAAAACACATTTTAAAGAACGTATTCCATAAGTGCATCCAACAACAAGGCAGAAATAAGGAAGAGAAGAAATGTAAAACACATGATATATTCAAGCCCACGACATCAAAGAAAAGACTATATTAAATAGGCATCCAAATGAACTTGTTCGCTCCAACTTGTTCCAATGAAAACCAATTGATCAAGAAAGACAGTTGACAGTAACAAATTAACGTAGTAAAGAAACTTAGTTGAAGACGGAACTTCGAAGAAACGTCGACAAAGAAAAGAATATATAACTTAAAATCCTCAACCATATGATATGCCCTTTCCGTTATGGTAGATTCCTGCTTTCACCACTTAACACCTGCATTTCAAAACAAGACTGTTAGCTACACTAAGGTCCATGGGCAAACCAGGAAACATGGCTGCGCGAACATTTGATAAGTTCGATATTTCCTTGAAGGTTTCTCCGTTTGCTCATTCTTGCAAAATGGTTGCGGAAATAAAGTTTGCTTTCAGAAAGCAAATGATTTACCAGTAAATTCAAAAACATATTTTGTTTCCTAAGTGTGATTTTTCTTGTGCACTGTTTCTTAGTTTGCGTATCTTTTGAAAACATGGCTGGGAAACAATGTTTCCTAGTATGTCCACCTTCGGGAACCATGGCTAGGAAACATGTTTCTGGAACAATGTTTCTTGGTTTGCCCACGGCATGAGATTCATTTCAGATCGCCATGTGTGCTGTGGTATCATATATATATATACATACGTCACATGGCGATCTGAAATGAATCTCATGCCGTGGGCAAACCAAGAAACATTGTTCCAGAAACATATATATATATATATATAGGTTGTAAAGCAGGTCGGAATTTTGTCTCCGCTACAAAATCGCGATCTGTTTTTGTTCCCTTTAGCATCTCTTCGTATTGCTTTGGGATTTTTTATTTTGGGGTGGTTTTTACCCCATTTTCCATTTCCCTTCTTTTAATTTCCTTTTCATTAACCCTTTTGTTGGGTGACAAAATTCCGACCTGTTTCCTCAATCCACGATAATCTTAATGAACATAACATCGTCTTTGATATATTGACGATTATTCAAGCTATCAAGCGGCATAAACAGTGGCGAACCTGAAGCGATATTCATATCGGACTTCGGGCGTTGGAAAGATGAACTTTGAGGATCTGAATGAAATGCATCGATCATGTGATCTCCATTACCTTGATCCAAGAGCATCATAGTAATCTTCTTCTGGAATGGCCAGGTTTGAAGGGCATCGTAGTCACCTTTTAAAAGCAGCAAAATACAATCATGAAAAACCAGAACATTATTGTGACGTACCATATAGCTTTACCATATATGATAACAATAGTGGTATTCAGTGGTGATGATTAACACCATGTGATGATTGACTCTCATCATTTCACATATTTTAATAATTTGGCATATATCTTAAGGACCTAGAGCTCAGGCAACAATGAAATATACAACATTTTGGTAATGAAACGGTTGAATTGTAAATGGTAACGGTTGAAGTGCAAATTTGGCATTAGAGGCAGTATACACTACACAATTGTTTGCACTGATGCAAAGGCTTACGAATTGAAAGCTTTGTCAAATTTGTAAACGTCGTGTTTGCCGCAAAACAATTCCTCCATCATAAATTTACTAAACAAATCATTAGAGTTCAACTCACCTCTCATGACAACAAAAAACAACGACAAATGAGACCCTTTTCCAAATCCATCCCCATTCATGTAGATTTTAGCACACATTTTATACCCACACTGAGCGCTGTAGAAATGTGGACTGTATAAGGCCGTCTTCACTCCATTGATAGCATCCTGTCGCTTCCTCTGGTAGCCTTCAATCTTCCACACCAGGGTACCATTATGAATATGGATAAGTTGTTGTGCAAGAGGACCCATTTGGGACTCCAAATCGGTAATTTTCACTGTATTGAGAGCAAGAGACTCGTCGATTTGATCCATCCTGCTTCGCAAACGTTCAATAAGCGAGACTTTCTCTCTCAATTCTCGTTCCAAGCCCATATTCCGTTCACGTAAACTGCTGCATCCAGTGGTAAGTTCCCTAACTTTACCCACAACATCACGTAATTCGTTTTCAATCCTTGTATCACCGCCACCACTGGACTCCAAACCTTCAATTCGTCTTTCTAACCCAGTTAACTTTCCGACTACCATGACAAATTTTTCGGCTAAGCCAGAGCGAACCTCGATGATGTCATCACGAATCTTCTGCACGATCCCTGTAAATTCTGGGCGGGAAATATAATCTTTGAGTTGGGAAACAAAGGTTAGGATATACTGCAGTAATAGACGGGCATGATCAATCAATCTATCATTCAAATGTTGGCGTTGTTCCTTTCGCTTCAAAGTCTACAAATTATACAAAATATACATTCATAGAATTTAATAGAATTTAATAGATTTACTAGATTTATTTATTTATTAACTTCAGCCGTTACACAACTATAAACATATATACAAACAGGAAAACGGCTCAGGAACACTAACACAGCGTGAGCCAATTACGTTAGTGACCGGTTACAAAACAACACTTAGCTTCACAATATAGTATAAATATCAAACAAAATTACAGTATAGTCCATTTTATCCGAAGTAGGGAGAGCATAGATTTAATAAAAACTTGTTCGGTAGAATACAGCAAATCATTAACCATCACTAATAAATACTAACTAACTTCTATCTGTTCTAAAACTGTTCTCCCTAGAGGGTCCCGTAAGGGTCATGCCATATTGTTCCAGTGTTACTACAGGAGGAAACCTAAACTTAACTAACTTTATTTATACGACAGGAGATATACAGAGCACCCAAAGAAAATGCATTCGGTGTTCAATAGAGTCAAACTGGAAGCACTCTTCTCACATGTGACTGAGATGAAATTATAATCAGACAACTGCATATTGCAGGAATCAAACCCCGCAGAGGTGAAAGACACATACACTAACCAATGTAACGACCAACACCCCCAAAAAAACAACAAACTATTACCTTATAATGATTACAACCCACAGCCTGGAATTCACATTCCCCTGGAACTTCTTCACACACCAGTCGTTCGTGTCTTTCAATGTCTTTTCGTAGGATTTTTTCCTTACAGTATTTGCAAGTCACGGGAGCACCTTCGCAGCTCGTACCAACATGGTCCTAAACGAACAGCCAGAGTTTACTAATTAATGGTAACGGTATGACCGAATATGAAATTTCACTGTTTTTAGCTTTTCATTTGTAATAGTACGTGGGGTATTTATAAGCCAATTGTCTGAAAACGTAAGTTGCAAGACTATATTTACTTACCTTTATCGAAGCAAATGGAACATCTTTCCTACAATAATCACATTTCACATTCCGATATTCACACTCGTTCTTCAAATGTTCACCCAGATGCGAGCGTTGAAACTTCATCTTGCATTGGGAATGAACACAATTTATCTGAGCATGTTCACAAACAGCAGAATGACCCTAAATAGAAAACATGATAGTATTGTTTTCAAAACTGGGAAACATCTTGCCGAATACACGTCAAAAATACTTCATACTGCGGGTCGTTTGGACCAATCTAGCTGAAAACACAATACGAACTTCGACTTTCCTACAAAGTGTGGCGTTGCACTTTCAAATGTGTATAACATGCATGTATACCATACTTTAACTTAAATGTATAGTCGGGAACGTCATTTTCGAAATTCAACGGTACTTCCATTCTGTCTTGGTAATTCTTTTTTCATTTGGCTTTGTCCTACTTTGAAGCAACGACCGTAAACTTTACTTAAACAAACCTAATATTGATTTCAAGAAAAAGTCCTTCTCGTATAGGGCTGCATCTGCATGGAACAACTTGCCTTGTGATATAGTTAATGGATACGAGTCTCTCTCTATTGTAGGATTTGAAAAACTAATAAATAACTATTTCAATAATTCATGACACTAGTTTGAGTAGCTGCATGGCATTTGCGTGGGCCTGTGTGGTTTAAAATAATTTGCATGATTTGCTGCAATCAGTTATGTTTCTCTATATATATTGTAAAATAGGTTTGATAGATTCAGTATATTATATTATTTAGTTTGTTGTATTATATTATTTCTCACTAAGCGATATCGTTGTAAACATTGTAGGAATTAAACGGCCTATTGAAAATCAGGAACTAGGCTTCAGGGTTACGGTTTCAAAAGAAATGTAAATAATAATACTTCATTTTTAAACTTCTCCCTGCCTCCCCCCCCCCACACACACACACGCATCAACTACCTCCCTCCTCCCTCTCTCTTCCACCATTCACAAGCTCACCTCCAATTTCTCGTAGGTAGAATGCCATGTACAACCGGGATTCGCACAATGTATACGAACACCATTAAGCTCGCGTGTGGTAAAAACGTCCGGAAAAGCCTGAAAGAGGTTAAACATTTCGCTTTTTATGAAAATTCGAAACCAGCAATGGAAAACGAATTTTTCATCAAAATAAATAATATGAAAAGATATACAGCACTTACTTTTTCTTTATTCAACTCTTCCCCATCCACAGGGCATTTTGGATTCGAACTCCTGAAAAATAATGAATACTTTTAGTATTAAAGTCTGTGGTGTCACATGCAATCAGGGCCGTCCCTACGGGGGGGTTTGGGGGGTGTCACACCCCCCCCAGGAATTCTATTTGGAGATTCAGTCGGCAGAAGTGCGATTTGAGTCCGCACAAAAAAATATTTTTGATGACTAACACATAAAACGGAAATTGTGCCTGCACAACCAGGAATAGAAAAACGAAATTTTTGTTTTACAAAAGTAAATTTATAGGCAGGAATACATTTATTTATCTTAATTTTTAAGTTTTAAGTGGTTAAATTGCATTCTAAAAATGTTTATAGTCCGGAAAAATTTTTTTAAACCCTCCCCCCGTCGACAATAAAAAAAAGAATTTTATGGAACTAAAGAAAGAATTATTGGCAAACGGTCTCGACCAAGAAATGAACGCAAACTACCGGCTGTAGTCGGTACAAGTTCGTTTGGCAGTCGGTTGAAAGGACCTTACACCCCCCCTGAAAAATTTTCTGAGGACGGCCCTGCATGCAATGACGCAATTACTGACCGTGGGTACTATTATCCTATCGGAGATTATGGACCTCGGCCGAGGTGGCTATGCCTCTAACGAAAATCCATCAGAACCACTGATATTCATCGAAAGTAGACTATAAACTACCATACCCGAGCAAGGCTTCCAAGCAGGACTGACACATCAAATGACCGCAAATGGTTTGCACGGGTTTGAACAACAGCAGATGACAAAGTGTGCAGATGAACTTTGGGTCAATTCTCTTGCGGTCTTCTTCTGTAATCTTCGTTCCCGGCATGTTGGACAATGTCAAGGAATTTTGTAGAGCTTCAACTACGAAACGAAAATGTTAATACTTATTAGATTATTGTTGCAAATTGCGACAATCTTGTTGCTCGTATTATTAATCCTTCACCTTTCGTATTTCATCTTACCAAAGTTTAAGAACTGTTCAAACGCAATAGGCAGTATCAACTGACTATCTGAAACAAACTTAACACTAATTTCTCAGAAACAAGTATAATATAATGTAGACTTGTTGTTGCTGAACTGAGAGACCAGGAAGTTAAATGCAACGAAAGCGAAAATAAATTTGCTATAATTAAATTATGCATAATAAATCTACACTTTCGAATCTATATCAAATGTCATGGGTATAAATTTCATAGCTAGCCTATTGCCTGTATAGTATTCAGAAATTGCAAATAGCTTCAGACGCTATATTTTCAACTTGCAGTTTTGGTGAAACTAATTAATGTTGAACTATAACTAAATCAATATTGCTAGGCCTAGGAGTAGTTTCCGTGTTATTAAAAAATGGATTTTAACAATTAACAATTATTAACATATTTTTATTCTCATATTCAATTTTCTCGCTTAAAGGTGCAGTTCAAACAGGTCGACCAAGTTCACTTTAACCATATATTTGCTTCAACCAAGACGACTTTAACTTAAAGTCATCTTTTACAAGCTAAAAGACGGCTGTAACCAGTCGACCATTGATAAACTTCCGCGTTGAAAGCATGTATATATATGTATGGGAAAATCCCCTGATATTGCTGATAACGTTATGTCGATTTGGTTGTGATATCTACTTCGAAGTAACCCGTGTACATTACCCTTGTTCCAAGTAAGCCCTGAGCACAGACCTACCTATTTGCCCCTTCCAATAGAGTACCCAGAGAAAACGGACGAATTTTGAAAGAGCGTTGATTGACTCTTTTTACATGAAAGCCTTGAGTGCGAACGAAAAAACCGAAGAATTTCAGCAGAGACAGAGTGACGACTGACTCTACACTTGAAACCGTATAGCGAGAATCGAAACCACCTTCTGAGAGGTGAAATATGGTTGCTCTGATAACTGCGCCCCCGATTTAAATACTAAATTGCACATGGAAATGGTATTTTGATAAATGTGTGCATGAAACATGTGGGAACATGATTATTCCATGTGGTCGCAAAAGCCTAATCGATCATAAGACATAAGTACCGCGTGTTTTTTGCTGCCAGTCGAGTCGCGAAAATATCATTATTCATCTAACAATTTTGACACGATACGTAGTCAATTGCGAAACGTTAAAAATGTCGCTATTTTAACATTTACAAACTACCTTTGTCTTCTTATTCACAATTATAGTCTTTTAAATTATTTAAATTTAGCAAAAATTTAAATTTATGCTGAAACCCTTTCCGCTGAGATACTTCCGTTTTATAGAATGACGTTATTCATCATATATTAATTCAAGGGATTTCCCCTTTGACGCTCATTGCGCAGTTCAATTCATATGGAAGCAAACACAAAATTTACTACAGGTTTTCAGTATATATACGGCACGACTAATAGATGGGGCAGTTATATATGAACTAAATTACAACTTAGACTTCTATTATGTTTATAAAAATGAAAACTGGCCTAATATTCTACGAATTATTCAAGTAAATACTGGCTATAACAGAGATTAAAGTTCAATGACAATGTTAACAAGAGTAGCGCTGTTGTCCTACAATATAGATAGCTAACCACTCATTGACTTCCGTTGAACTTTTATAGTAAGTTTGAACACGTTAAAATCTACCAATAGTAAAGTTATATCAATGTACTTTATCCAATACTCATTGCCATTGGACAATAATGGACAGATGTATAATTATATATATATATATATATTTTACCTTTTAGCTTGGCCTTACTTACCAAGTCAAAGACAAAGATGAATTATATGTTTTCTTTTACGAAATTCTGTATCCCGCCAGACTCGTTTTCACGCTGTTATCAATTCACTAGAAAGAAATCAACTTTATTAGCAAAGAGGTAAGGCAGGAAAAGTAAAAAGTTAAGTATCAGTAAAGAATAATGAAAAAAATATTTACATGTTATGGACTTATGCTAGTAACAAAACACAAAAATTGTAAGATCATAATTAAAATATTTAAAGCACTATACATGTACAAATTTGAAAATTACTATTCTTGAACCTGTAATCTCAAGTACCGTTCCGTAATCATGGCGTATGTTGGAAAGTACAACATGAATAAAATACACAATTTGAAGCCTAATGGCTTTAGATGATGCTGTCTTTAACACCCGACTATTTTTGAAATATTACACTATTTGAAGTCCAATATGTCGTTGAACTCCGTACAGCCAAAATATTATGTAATAACACGCAACTTCTAATAAATAATCATTCAAAACACTCACATTTTCTCATCTTTTCTGAGAGATAAAATTGTCTATTATAGGCAACTCTTAATTCTAATAGCTAAAAAGCTATTTATACCATGCATAAAATTTATTACTTGGGAAAATTCTGAATATTCTAATTTCATTCAGCCTACGGTTACGGTATGAAGCGTGATTTTATTTTGTTGTATTCGAGGTTGTATTAGTAAGTTGTTTTTGTAACTTAACTAAAACGTTTATTAAGATGACGTAGCTTAAACGTGAGCATGACGTAGGTTAAAAACGTAGCATATCGTTTCTAAGATGACGTAGCTTAAATGACGTAGCTTGTATGACATAACATGACGTTGCATAAATGACGTAGGTTAAATGACGAAGCATATCGTTTCTAAGATGACGTAGCTTAAATGACGTTGCATGAATGACGTGGCTTAAATGACGTGGTGTAAATGCGAGCAATTTTTCCTTGACTGGTTTAGTTTGTATCGTGTGTGCGAGCAGAATTTGAACAAAAGTTTATCGTGCGTGCGCGCGATCAGGTCACTTAGAGGAAAACCTTCCCCAGCTTGTACTAACGACGAATCAACCTCGTACCCAGGGCTTCAGCGCAGAATCCACGCTTTCCACGCAGCAGCGAAAAACAAACCATCACATCTGGATACGAAGGCAGTGAATGAGCCTCGACAGCCTCGTCCTCACTTGCTTGAGGCGTCCGGCGGGATGGACCAAAATTTCAAACAATATTCATGATTTTAAAGAATATACGAAGCAGAAAGTGGATGTAGCATAGTAGGGAACAGGATTTGAAATAAAAGTTGGTCGGGATTGTAGGATTTCGTTACAATCCCCCTCTTTTCCTCGGACCAGCATGCGCTTAACGATGGGATGGATCATTCCACGTAAGTTACTAAATAAAATACAATATGCAGAACGTCGTGCAGAACGTCCGCTATTGTGATCTCAACTGCCGAATACACAGAATGGAAATTGGCGAAAAATTGGTTTCCGAGTAACGCTCTAGTTGACAAAAAATTCGCATAGTCTGTAATATTATGTTTTATACTGCGACCTGGCAACATGCAGTCCTTCTTGTTCCTTGGAAAAGCCGCAAGATTACAAAATTCGACCATTAGATTAATCTTTCAAAGCCTCAGCTAGTCAGCTTGTCAAAATGCGACCCACCAACTAAATAGAGTAACTGAGTCAGTGATACAAATACTGTAATCGTAAGTTACCCACAGTGACCATGATATATCGTGGGAATAACACAATGTCAGCACAAAGTTTGGTGTGAATACCCAAAACGGCATGGAGCCTTCGACATAAAACATTTGCTTGCGTAAACGCTAGTGAATATATCAAATATATTGTTAGCTATACCAATAATATATAATCCCAAGGATCTAGGGTAGTCATAGCAACACTATAAACATACGGTAACATGATTGTAGAAGACAGTGGTGCCGACCTGGTATTACACTACATAATTACGCAAATTTCAGCCAGTAACTAGACAGCACAAGTTCTAAGCATACTTAGTAAGGATTAAAGTAAGCATACCTTAAAAACACGATTTTGAATTGCTCCAAATTTTCCTATGCAACTGCAGTACAGCTTAGCTGTCGATTATAGCACAACTTAAATATTACAGAATACATATTCCTAAGCATGTAGGAGCTTGGGGAGGGACATCCCCCAATACGCAGAAATTCACAAATTATGTATGTCCTGCTGAGAGTGTCCACTGCCGTCCAATGACTACAAACCTCATACCAGAATAATAACACTTGAACTAATATAATCAGTCACATTTGTACACGGCAGATGGCTCTGTTTTCACATTCGAATTTAATGTAGAGCCAAACAGAGAATTTTCATAATAAAACCGTAATAACTTCGGAATGGTTTAGTAAGCATGGCCAATGGGGAAAAATACTCAATGCCGTTCGTCAAGAGTTCATTAACATTAAATGAATAGAATAGTCTAGACATTTTTAGCTCGTCAGGCTTTCTCTGGAAGCTTCGCAGAATATTTTATATTATAACGCGTCATCCGTCTCATCGTCGTTTGTATATAAAAGCTACGGAAATATAGGGGTACAGCTTCGGCTATATAGAGTATAGTTATATCGCTTAACATAATGTATAACGAGTCTAATCGTTTAAATTAAAATTTACCTGAAAATGTCAAATTATACCTGATAAAACAGATATACTAATTTTCTAAATTTTGGGCTCGAAGGCGAAGAACAAAATGTAAAAGGTTTTTCATGGATAAAAATTCGAACGAAAGCTATGTATACATAAGTTTTCTTAATTGCTCCCGATTATAGGTCCAAGTTCAACCAAATAACTATGCCAAACCTGGCAAACCACCAAAGAAAACTTTTAGTATTATAACCATAGATTAGCCTCCTCCGCAGGCATCGCCTTAAAATTGGCGGGCAGAAATTATTTGCTGGAAAAAAAAAATTAGTGTCGATGCCTGCCAAAACTCGAAGACTTTGGACCGGTCATGTTACCCCCACCCCCACGGGATATTTTGTTCATATATTAAAACTAAAGAGAAATGTCAAAAGCTGTGTTACCCTCACTCCCACGGGATAATTATTTGTTCATAAAATGATATTAAAGTGATAAACGTTTGCCAGAATTGAATACTGTAACATTTTATGTTACAAATATTAAAAAAGTATTTAGTATCTTGCGCTTTAAAAGCTACAGAATAGTTGCGGACATATTTAAAGATAAAGCATGTGGATCGAAGTCATGAAAATAGAAGTCGAATTGCTTTAATCGAGTTTCGACAGACAAACAAACTTCTGACTTGGCTTCTACACTACGTCGTTTGATGCTGCTAAAGCTAAGCGTTTAATAAACGGAGAATGTGTATTAAATGGATTCCCTAATGGTCTTAGTTCGACGGAGTAAACATGTTCAAACCACTTAGAAACTGTATAAAGTATGAAGAGTTGTGAGCGCCGAGCTCGAATGGAAAATATAACTTAATATATGAGTATAGCTAACACACAAATAGCGTTGAAGTGGAACAGTATAAATTGTTTTGGGAAACAATGTACTCTAGAAGGTTAGAAGGTACAAGCATAGTAAAATGTCGAAGTTTCAAGTGCAAGATATAATTGATGCTGGTGGAATATAATACTCATTTTACTTGATGAGACAAAAGATCATTTGTAACTGGTTTGGTTTGTTTACAATTTTTTTTGAGATATTTCAGCCAAGTACACACTTAAAATTAACTATGCTATGTTTTTATGCTGTACTTGAGTACTTGTGCATGACTGTGTACTGCTTGAGTGCTCAGTGCTCCATGCCGGCAGATATGTAGCCAATCTTCAAATGGAGCTAGGCTTATGCCGGCACATCTGTGGGGCTGAGGACGAGAATGGGTGCGGCTCAGAGGGCAGATTCCTCTTCAACCTGGCTCAAATTCTAGTTGTTAGCAAGTGAATCTAATTTTTTTGCAAATTGGCTTGTAACTCCAGAATTCTTAATAATTCACTAAGTTTTGAAGTTGATGTAGAAGGTTTAGATGGATGGATATTCCGAGTGAAATATTATATACAATATTTTAGACCTGAATGGGAACGGTTGTGAAAAATGCAACTCTAAGTCCTCCGACAGGAATTGAACCTGCGGCCCTGCACATTTTCAATTTGGAGTTAGCCTTATAGAACTATGGAGTATGGAGGTTGACGACTCCATGGCTCCCTAACTTCTGCCACCATGTGGTGTTGTGATACAAAATTTGCCTAATATCGGGAAGTGTTCAATGATTATAAATAGAGCCATTGTAATATATTAGAATGTTATAAACAAAATTATTCTATGGCATGTATAATCAAATGCATGTTTGGACTGGGTGTGCCTACTTTCAGAAAATATCAAATAGTCTTATAGATAAAACATGAGCAGTCGATCTTTATCTGATATAGAAACTTGAGCCGAAGGTGAGCGTTTGTATATCAGATAAAGATCGGATGCGAATGTTTTATCGAACTTAAAAAACGACCCATCTTGTGAGTTCATTGGCGAAGTAATTTTAAAAAGAAACATTGTATAAGCCGAGAAAATCAGGACAAACTTTATCCGATTTACGAACATTGATTAAACATTCTTTCTTCTGAATTTTCTTCATGAATTATTAATGAGTTTTTAAAGTCTATTATTGAACTCTGAACATGTGGTGCAATTAAGTGTTTATGATCAAACTACCTGAAAAATGCAACAAGAAATTCAACATTGCAAGGGAAGGCTGTTTGCATGGAAGTTAGTGACTATTAACTTCTAGGTGAATTTCACTAACTTTCACAAACAGAAAATTGAAACTGTTCAGGCAGCAACAAGTTTGCCATACACATAATGACTGCTAAAATATTCCATAAACTATAAAGGATACATGATTATTTCATTATGGCCATGTTGGCTAGGATCTTGCTTCACTACTTGCCAGCTAGATTTAGCTATTTTGGCAACAAATACCAGACAAGGTTTTTCTCTGCTGGTATTATGGCTCTTGCCTTATTTGTTGCCAAAAATATATTTTTTATTTGAATCGATTTGTTGTTATTAAAATTGACATGCTAGATAGCACAATTTTGTCCTCATTTCTTACATTTGGAAACTGTCCTCTAATGCTAAATCAGGCATACATTATATTGAGTTGTACTATGATACTTTCATTTTAATAATGAATTAACCCACTTTCCATCTTCTTAGAAACCAAAAACTGTACATAGCAAATTATACTATATTAAGAAATTGTGCCTGCCATGCAAATAGAAAGAAAGAAAAATAGAAAATTCCCTTGTGGTTTGAATTGGTTTCTATGTATATGAAGCAATCAGAGTAGACAGACTGACAGAGTAGAGTTTTTAATATATATGGCACAAACTATATAATTATGTGATTCATAATAAAACAGTACACGAAAAATTACCTACAAACATTCTAAAACCTTTAAAACCTCAACCAAGTCTTTTATACATGTTTAAATTGTCCAAAAAAGCTGAACTTAATAAATTCTCCACTCATGCAATCCGCCAATGAATTTTAAAATCCTCCCCACGTACCTACCCTGAAGACAAAAATCGCTGCGCAAGCAAGATGCGCAAAACGGCTCAACCATGTCGGGTTTTGGCAGGCATCTCCCCGACTTTCTACCTGACGCAACCTACCCCGGGGTCCAAGAGATGCCTGCGGAGGAGGCTAACCATAGATATAGGAGTCATGGATTGCTGACTCGTAATACGTCAGTATATATTAGACAAATGTGCCAAAATTCAAACAAAATTTGCCCGGTTGAGCAGCCATTTTGTATGATGGTGCCTCAGCCCTCAAGTGACTCGATGAACGAAGCTTAATGGGAGCACTTGTCTATATTTGCAAATGGTTGCAAATATGATATGATACAATGCACTAAACATTATTTAAACAAACGTTGTCATTTTCGTATATTTAAGATCCTTTTTTTATAAAACAGCTTAATAATTCTACTATCATTATACAGATTTAAACAATACTGTATGGCAAGCTTTATATACTATGTGACTTCCAGAAATGGATGTTAATGCTTTTATCCTAAGGCTAGGTTATTCATCATTGAAGTAACCACACATACGCATAATATATAAAGTCTAAAGTTGCATACTACCATATGATGGAATGGTTTCCCTCGAAAACTATCACGTAAATTAATTTATCAATTCAAGCCATCATTAACAACATCTAATGACCACGACGCACATATATTAAAATTTCCTTTTTCTATTTTATGGACAGTTCTATAGAAATAGAGTATAGAATGTTGAAAATTTTAAACTGCCCAAAATCCCAAACTACTTTTGGACATTCTAAGTAATATTTTGTAGTAAACAACCAAATATTATCCATACCAAACATCTTATATGGGGTTAGTTGCACTTTAAATATTTCACCCAATATAACCAAGATATTGATCCTATAACGTCCCTAAAATCTGGCTAACTTTGCCCAACCTTGGTAAATATGGAACCCAACTGACCCGCTCATTTATACGCAGAATAACCTCTCTACGAAAACTAAAATGGAAATTCATCGTTAACTGGAAAACATCCCTGTAGTGTAACCTAGCATCATTCCTGATGATGACTAAAACATAGTCGAAAGCTAGAAATATATGAAAATGTTTATTTTCGAAGTTACCGTTGTTTTATATTTTCTACTACCATATCCCCAGAGAATTAACGTGGAAAAGTCGTTTCGACCGAGTCAGATACATGATCCGATACGCTTGGTCAGGTATTTCCCAGAAGTCATGACATAATTCCTGAAAAAATCTCGTCCTATTGACAAGTGTTTTACAGTATTGTTACAAGCTGTTCCAAGAAGGTTGAAAGTGCAAATTTTTAACGAATATAGTCATAACTATTTTCCTTCATTAAGGGCATATATAGACAAAACAGAAGTATTTGTAAGTGATATCGTAGACTTTAATTTGTTTTGCTATTACAGTATTAGTCAGATTTGTGTTATTATTTGGATAAAGTTACCATCTTTGGAGTTTCTTATATCTAGACAGTAGATGAAATTTCAAACTGATTTTAAAATTTGTTCCCATTAAAACTTTTGCCTTTACCCAATTTCAACCCTTTTCCTAGGACAGGGTTTACAGGGTTTTAATTTTTAAATTTACTTCCCTTTCCTAGGAAAATTTCCTTTTTCTATTTTATGGAACTATAGAATGTTGAAAATTTTAAACTGCCCAAAATCCCAAACTACTTTTGGACATTCTAAGTCATATATCTATGTGGTAAACAACCAAATATTATCCATACCAAACATCTTATATGGGGTTAGCTGCACTTTAAATATTTCACCAGCTAGACTTGGGAAATTATGGCTACCAAATTTTCAAGGGCACTAGCTGGCAAAGATTTCAGTGGGGTTGACGGGCAACTTCCCCATCCCCCCACCTTTAGGTAAAATAGACAATTTTTTTTGAAATTTCAGCCTTAAAAAGGCTCAAGACAGCCAAATTGGAGTGAAAAGTGCAGTTTTGTTGCAAATTCAGGCCCCACCACCAGAACATGTGAATTTCTGCCACTGTTCAAGGGTCCAGAACATGCAAATAAGTGGATTGACATATAATAATTGATTGAAGAAATTAGACTGTTCATATAACCATGTGACCAAGGGCAAAAATCCATCTCAAAAAGTGTGGGGGATGGAGCATGCTAATAGTTATGGAGGCATGTAACACGTTTAACAATTTCAGGGCATTTCCGCAACATTTATAGACACCTCCCGACGCAAGGGGGACTTGGGTCTAAGTGTTAGGGGTGTGGGTTCGTTTTGCCTGACGAAAGGGCATGGTAAAAGGCCGACCAAAACCAAAACTGTCTATTAGAGGCCTCATTCTGCTAGCAGGAATGCACAGGTATTGAGTGCCAGCACAAGGGCATGCGGGCATTCTCCCCCAGAACATTTTTGAAATCTAGAGTCTCTGAAATGCCATTTTGTGCACTTTGGGGGAAGACTTTACAGAATTCTGATGATCAGAACATGTCGTATAAGCAAAAGTGGAAAAAAAGTGGGGGGGATAATTACATGTTGACCCCCTCTCCCCAAAAAGTGGGGGGATTCATCCCCCCCATCTCCCCCAGGATTGACATCATTGCAATCATTGTTCTCCAGAAGGATCTACTCATATTTAAAGGCTGGTTTACACTATCAAAGTATGCTTTTACCAAAGTGTATGGCAATTTTAATAGAGAAGTTTTAATTCCTTGTCAAATCGAAAGCAAATAGGGTCAAATAGTATTTAGTATTACTATATTTTGCGGTATTTCGCAAGACTCCATGACACATATTTGACCACGTGTAACATGTAACATGTAAAATATCTATCATTTTCTATTCAACATCGAAAGCAAAATATACGAATTACATACCTTTAATCGAGTGTATTTCTAGTGCAAATTTTTATTTAGCCAGACCACGCCACGTGTGCTAAGCAGGGCCACACAGGGCTCTCACAACTCACAAGTCACAACCAAATTTAAAAATTCCTTAATAGATTGGTCCAAAAAAATCTCATAATTTCCTCAGATTTCCATAAAATTCCTTAAACGAACCTAACATTAAGTATTGCCATTAATAACGTCATTTACGTGGATATTGAAATTTAAAAATAAACTTGATTTTGGAAACACCACGCAATTTAATTTATTGGCACGTGGCGTGCTCACAAATCAAACATATAATAAATGTTGTCCATTCATCAAATGTCACATGTAATCAAAATTATCAAATTCAAAACCAGAATCAACACAACGTCAACAAAACGTGCACAAAACCAGGCAAAAATAATTGGAACATCAGTTCCACCGAAATTGCAATAAATTCCCCAAAAGTTTCCCCCAAAATGGGATTCCCAAATCCCGCAAAAATCCCCGTTTTGGGGAAATTTTCCCAAATGTAAGAGCCCTGGTGCTAACTAAGTCTGTCTTTTATTGTCTTTCTGTATCGATCCACTATAGTTAAATAACATGACGAAGCGCGGGGTAGCGATACCACAGATTAAATATACATACAGACACATGAACACCAGGTCACCAGGTGGACACTTTTGTAACGGATAAGAATGTGTCAACGTGTAAATAAGGAAGTCAACCATAATTAGCGGCATATGCTTCATTTTGCATGCTGCATCCGTGATAATGTAATTATAGCTCACTAGATTATAATTACATTATATTGCATTATATTACATACAATTTTCCATAATTTTGTCCAAATTTCCTTATTAAGGTTACTCCATATGATGAAATGGTTCCATAATTTTTTACATTTTTATATATTTGAATTGAGGGGCTGAAAATCCTTCGATCCTCACAGATTATTTGCAAAAATATTAAAATGCGACCGAGATATAACTGCAAATAGTTGCTAATTGGTGCTGCTAATTGGTGTTAACTCAATACCGGATGCGATGCAGGTGAGAAATTTTGTAGCACAAAATAAGAAGTAACGCACAATAGCTCTCATGTCCTGAATTTCGTTTTGCTGATTTAGCTTGCTCCTTATTCGCTTTGCTCTCCCTACATTTGCGTTTTGCCGGCATATTTTAATATTTTTGTTGACGCAGAACCACTTTGCCCAGAGCACCTTGCCGAAAGTACTTTGATGAGGTTCGATCTGATTGGCTTACAGTTTGAAGCGAGAACAGAGGGTGGAGAAACACAACAGGGAGCGGAAAAGCCCCCGCGAAATCTCTTTTGGCCTTTTACACAGAATGAAATATTCTCAGATTGTCCTCACAAAAAGAGAAATGCACCGTGCACGTTTTATCCGATTCCTTCCAAACGTTGCCACAATGTAGAACAATAGTTAAGGAGCAAAAGTGTGTTCGCATTTTTCGTTTAACGCCATACTTTTCGAGTTATAGGCATCCGTTCTACCGTGTATACAAAATTTGCGTGAGTCAACTTGTCTGCTTTATATCAAAGCAAATACAATAGCTGTCAAAAAATGCGAACACACTTTTGTTCTTTGATTATCTGAGATGGGAAATATGATGTTTTGCAGGTCCTAGGGTTAAATCGGCGGCGTGCAAATCTCGTGACGCGAAGGAGGTCAGATTTTCAAAAGTAGCCCGTAGCAACCATAGTGTTTTAAAATATAGCATTTTTGTTAAATTGCTGGTTACAACAATGATATGATTTATCATCACGTACAAAAAATTTGACGGCAAAAGGGTAAAAATTGAGCGCGCGGTGAGCATTTTTGTAAAACGCCATTTCTTCATGTGGAGTAACCTTAAGTATCAAATACAGATATGAACCTCTAGCCTCCTCCCCAGGCAACTGTGTGTTCAACTAATATTTCATAATAGCGAAAGATTTCATACAAAAAAACCGATAAAATACAATGATATACGGTAAAATACTCTTATAAATGTTGTTGTCGTAAATGTGGAAAAGGGATTACGTGGGAATATTGGGGGTGATACAGGACGTAGAGGGATAATAGTAGGGCGAAAGCGAAGAGATTGTGTCTTATATCATTGTATTTTATCGGGTTTTTTGTATGAAATCTTTCGCTATTATGAAATATTATTATTAGCATGACAAAATTACTGGATGCTGATTGGTTGAGAGGAGTACAATTATTTCATTAATTGTACTGCAGTTCAATTAATGATTTTCCCAAAACAAACAAAATGGCGGACATTTTGTCATGCTAATAATAAACAAGTAATCATGCGATGTTGCTCGTATAATTAGGGATTAATAGTACTCGTGATGAGTACTCGCCCCGGCGGCTCGTCCAATTTTGGCAAAATTTCCAAACATCACTCGTACTATTAATCCCTAATTGTACTCGCCATCGCATGATAACCTATACTTAGTTGAACACACAGTTGCCTGCGGAGGAGGCTAATGAACCTCGAGGCAAAAACGCTTGATTGTTTTGTGCCACACGCGTTTCGTCAGCACGTCATTTCCACGCGCCACGCGAAGTGTTCCGGGCAAGTTCTGGCAAGTGTAGTTCTGAGTAAAACCATAGTTAATAGAAATATAAACAGTAAAACGCTGCGCCCTGGATCAACCATAGTTGGATCAACCTATGATCAAGAATGATCAAGGCCAATCAAGGCCTATGGCTGTGCGCCTTTCGTCTATGATATATTGCCTATGATTCGTTGAAGCCAATGCGCGGGAATTTGAACTTTCAAAAGGACTGAGGAGAGTTTCGAGGAGTGAGGAAAATTCTGACAAAAGTTTGTTTTTAAGCAAAAATTTGCAAGAAAAATAGTTTTTACATCAGAAGACGTCAATGTTTGGGATTCAAACGGACTGTTTTACATCTATCTGCAGCAAAAACGAGGCGGGTCGTTATCGTATATGGAAAAAAATGACAAATGTTTGAACGTGCCGAGGCAAACTTTGCTCTTTAACTTAGAAAAAATATACTAGAAAACACTTCGGCAGCCCCCAAACAGATTTTGTACTTACTCCAAGTATTGCTTATTATCTTGAGCTTTTAGTACTTGCTAAAACATAAACAAATTGACGTTTTTCAAGTGGTGTTATTTTCGGCTTTGCACCTTCTTGTTGGCCATTATGGGCACTTCAGTTGAATATGCATGGCGGCTGAGCTAACTTATATAATCCTTATTTTAACTGTTAAAAATAAGTTACTGCATGCTTGAAAATTTTAAACGACATCTAATATTCTTCAACATAAATTACATTGTCATTTCTCCGAACTCTATCCGGAAGTTTTATTTGTTTTGTTCCTGGAATATTTCAGTAACTGCACAATTTATGTTTATTGTAACTACTTGGGTAAAAATGTCAATTGTCCTTGTGTGCTCTAAGATGAAAAAGGAAGGCGTAAATGAAAGTTAAAGTGACAAAATTTATAGATTTAAAAACTATAACTACCTACTGACTATACCTACCTACAAACTGGCACTACCTACAAAGCACGGCTTCAATCCCCCCATGACTTATCATTCCAGTTTACTTAGAGTTCAATGCCTTGACTAGATAGTGATGGGTAAAATAAAAAATACCCGCTTATTGTGCCATTTGCATGCCGTTTGCACTGATCTTTGCCCGCCTTTCGTACCCGCTAATACAACTCAGCCTCGTACCCGCGCTGTCGATCGGAACAGGAAATCGGATAGAGAAAAAATCGCGCTAAGCTACTATATACAGATCAGTGGCTAAGCTGAGAGAGCGCGCGGGGGTGAGGCCTGGGTACGAGGCTGGTTATTTGGGCCAACTCCGTGAGATAGTTTATAAAATTTCACTTGCCAGTTCGGAATTGCTGTTTGCTTGTTTCAATGTAGTCAATTATCATTGAACACTGCTACCTTTTCCAAGAAGGGGAAAAATATTCAGCAGATGTGGGAGTATTGATAGTATCAATTCCTTACGCTCTAGAAATAAAAAAATACTGTAAATAGTTTAAGAGCGAGAACAATTTGAAGCTTGCATAGCTAGATATTTCGTTGCATGGCATCCAACAAGGCATGGCATCAATCCAGGGGGAGGGTAGAAGAGTGATTTATTCCTCTTCGCTTTAATACGAGATGTATATATAGGTCATTGGTAATAAATATCCGATGTGCAATGCACTATATATAGCAAAACACTCTCGAATTTTCTTCAGGCAGTTGTACTAATTAATAGTGTGACATGGTTCGTGCCATCTTGGTTCGGAGATGTTGTAACCAATTAGGCAAGCCTTGATAAATATTTGTCTTCCTGGCAGCAGGCATCCAGACCCAAAACATTTCCTGCCAAATTCCAACTTCCAACAGTCTGTGCTTTCAATTATGCATGGGGTAGCGACCCAAGACATCCAACCCCAGAAAATGTCAGGCGACCAGGCTATGCTGACACAAAAACATTCAAAAACACTTGAAATCTTCAAGTGTTCAATTACGCAGTTGTATTTTACTATTTTAACATGCCTCTTGTATCTCTGGCATTACGCCACATTAATGCATGCTAACAATGTTAAAACTTATAAATTTGTCAAACTTCATTCTTGATTTGTTGCAATTCCTAAAAAATTTCTGTGAAGTCAAAAAGATTTCCTGGCCGCATGCTGCGATGCTGGCGGACAAATCAAGCCTTGCAATTATAGGATTAGTCCGTAAGTATATATAGAGGTAACATAAGTAAGATAGTATATATTAGCTTAATCTTGTACTGAAGATGGCATAAGATAATGCCGAAGCATGTTTACAATTAATACTTTTGTCGTATCCATAAAAGTTGTTTTATGAAGTCCATTAAAGTCATGGTTGAAGACCAAAAAGGACGGAGGAAGGCAAATGCATGAAACAACTTACTAAAGGCCGGGCTCCACTTGCACGTACGTACGCACAATTGCACGCACGTACGTGTTTATACTTTCGTAAAATTTGATTGGTTAAAAACTTGACGGCCGCACAGAAAGTAGAATACAGTTCTACTGTCATACGTACAACAGTTAGCCGCGACGGTCAAGATTAGCGGTCATTTTCGAGTCACAGAGCATGCGCAAAATCGGCCGCGCTGGCCGTACGTGCAAGTCGGCTCTGTGACTCGAAAATGATCGCTAATCTTGACCGTCGCGGCTAACTTTTTGTACGTATGACAGTAGAACTGTATTCTACTTTCTGTGCGGCCGTCAAGTTTTTAACCAATCAAATTTCACGAAAGTATAAACACATACGTGCGTGCAATTGTGCGTACGTACGTGCAAGTGGAGCCCGGCCTTAAGTTTAAAGGCAAACATTTACGATGATCATTGATTGCGGTGGTGATATATTTATAGTAAACTGTAATCAATTTACTCACCATTAGACTTCGCTGGATAACATGGACAGATTTTCTTAGGGTGTTTTCTTTCCTGACTATACTTGCTGTCAGTCACTGTCAGAGCTTTAGAATGGAGACATCTATTGTGGGATTATTGAAATTTTCGCGTGACAAATCACGAGTTTCACGGATGATTTCATTTTTAATAAAGAACTTATTTTAAGTTAAAAACGTCATAGTGTACTTGTAGCTAACCTTTTAAAATAGGCTGCTGTGTCTACCTGAAAGTGATAAGACGAAAACAATGCATCAATACAATGTCAATGGATATTTCAATAACTGAATAGGAATATGAAAACATCCAGGAGGTATTTACAATCAGACAAAGAATTTTGCTGATATTGTGTTTTATTTAAATCATGTTACCGGAACACTAACACGAGTTGTTCATGTGATTTTCGATGATTCTCAACTGATTTCAACTCATTTAATTGTTATTTCTATGTACAAATAGATATAAAGAAGTGCGGAACCTTTCGCCCCATTAACTGATCCTCTACTTTACAGTTGCATTCTCCTTTCTTTGGCAGTTTTATTATTCAAGGTATCTTCAAGATTTCAAACAACATTAAACAGCCACGTTTTGAAGCAAGAATGTTCACAGTGTTAGTTTTACAGACTATAGTATCGAGTGTTATGGTCAATATAGGTCAATATTATGGCCAACATTAATTTCTGAAAAGAAACATCATCAACCTACATATGGCGCAGAAGAATCTTTACTAGACAAAACCATACGCGGATCTACTGGGGGGGGGGGGTGCAGGGGGTGCGCACCCCCCTAGAAAACGTCAGCACCCCCACAAGTCAGAATCAACGAGTTCATTACTGAAATTTTCACAATCTATGGCATTTTTGACATAATTTTCGCTGGTGGCGGAAGGGTTCACCGCCCCGGAAAAATCTGCACCCCCTCTGTCAAATGAGCCTGGATCGGCCCCTGGACAAAACACACTTTATATATAGAACGTATTCCATAAGTACATCCAACAATTAACAATGCAGAAATAGGAAAAAGAAAATGTGTAAAATACAGAAGCTATCACCAAAGTGGCGTGCAAATGGAAGTGTGTTTTTTGTTGCAGAAATAATGTTGCCTATAGCTTGCTCAGGGTTTAAAATTCATTTCAGATCGCCTTGTTTGCTGTAGACTTGCTCCAAGTCTCTCTTTCATTGTCTTTCTGTATCGATCCACTATAGTGTAAATAACATGACGTAGCGAGGGGTGGCGGAGCGAGAAAGAGAGACTTGTCAACTTCGGAAAATCTCGGTTCAAAACTGAACCGAAACGTCTAGAGTTCATAGATATCTTAAATACACTAGATAGTGCATCTAATTATTCCGCAAGTCAAAAATTGAAGCCGTGACTGCAGTCTCAGGTCGTTCCCATGAAATGACAAGATTCGTATATTTTTTTATTTCTTAAACAGCGAACTTAAACATTCGGTTAAACCTATCCCAAATACAGTTTTAAACTATTCAAATCATGAAAGTTATTGGTGTCTTTTAAGTGTTTATTAGCGAGTGGGAACGAGCAATATGGCCCACCATCCATTCAAATGGGGAAAACCGCTGAAATATTCCTGGCTTCAATTTTACTAAAAGAGATGCGCTATCTAGTGTATATAAGATATTTATGCCAGAGTTCCTCCAAGTTTCTCTTTCATTGTCTTTCTGTATCGATTCACTAGCTATAATGTAATTCATGTTATTATTTATTGAAAATAATTCAAGAGTTTTGATTGGCTAAGAGCTGTCGGTGAAATCGTCATATCCACTCGGTAGCTGCCCAAATTTGGAGTTATGACATCACCGTGGAACATTGAAAAACAAATATACCACGTTTGACGTAATTTCGTGGTATATTGAAAAACAATGTAACACGCTATGACGTCACGCTAATTTATGCGGTTTATGCCAAAAGCGGTAAAATCAAATGGCTTTCTGAAAGAGGTTCGCCGACCTTGGGGAAGGTGAAATTAAAATATTTCATGATCATTTGTATTTTTATATAAATATTCTGTATATTTGAAGTGTAAATGGGGTTAACCTGTAAATCTGTAATAATTTAAAGCTTGTGTGGAAATTTCGTAGCGTATTTCAAACGCTTATTTATGTGAATTAAAATCAATTTGTTTGATTTAATTTGTTCATGTTGAGTTGTTCTGACTGCGACCTTGTAATCTGACAACAGTTTTAAGAAATATTCTTTCCTAGTCTGATTGGCTTATTCATGCTTCCGAACACTATATTATTGTTGTCTTCTTGTCTACAATGCAAGCGTTTAAACTGAGTCCGAAATATTTACAAATAAATAATAAAACAATTATTGAATTCGGTTCTCGCAGGATATGAGGAATTATTGAGGCCTCGGTTTGTGTTATCTGCCTCAGCCTTAATAATTAACAGTTATTCTACGAACTCGAGTCATATACGACGAGAGTGAGTAGAAAATTATATACACAAGCTCTGGATATGAACAGAAGATTTTTGCGTACTTTTTACAAGTAAAACTTGAATTTCCTCGTCAATTACTTGTCCAAATCTGCCAGCCATTTTTCTACTTTTCTCTACTAGCAGGATATGTAAGAAATATTATATGAGCTCGAGTCGGATATTGGCTGATAGCCAACGAGGCGCTTCGCCGAGTTGGCTATCAGCCAATATCCGACGAGAGCGAATATAATATTTCACTTATAATATAGCCTTGAGCTGGTAAACCATTCTATAAAATTAAACGAAAAATAAAAGATGTTTTCATGTTTTGTTTTGTTTTTATGGCCAAATCAGGCAAATGCAAATTAAAAAGCGATTATTTTGCGATACATGTTTACTTTTCGTAATTTCTTTTTAAGTATAAATTTTATACACATTACATTTGGCTTACCGTCAAAAACCTTCATTCCAAATTTTGTTGTCTTTTTTGTGTTCTTAGGCGTGCTATTTTGAAGCAAAACTCCAATTTCTTCATCATTCATGCTTACAAATCTGGAAGCCATTTTGTTTTTTTCCCTACTAGTAGGATATTGCTCTACTAGTAGGATATCACAAAATATCCTGCTAGTAGACAACCAATCAGATTGCAGCATTGTGGTTGGCTATATTATAAGAGCTAATATCCTGCTAGTAGAGAACCAATCAGATTGCAGAATACCTCATATCCAGAGCTTGTGTATATAATAATTCCTCATATCCTACTCCACCTCATTCAATAATTGTTTATTATTTACACTGTAGTAGATCGATACAGAAAGACAATCAAAGAGAAACTTGGAGGAACTCTAGCCGCTTCGGTTCAGTTTTGAACCGAGATTTTCCGAAGTTGACAAGTTATCTTTCTCGCTGCGCTACCCCTCGCTACGTCATGTTAGTTACACTATAGTGGATCGATATAAAAAAAAAACAATGAAAGATAAACTTGGACCAAGTCTGTGTATGCTGTGGTATCATATACATAGGCCGTAGAGCAGGTCGGAATTTTGTCCCCGCTATATAAAACTGGAATCTGTTTTTGTTCCCTTCAGAAACTCTTCATATAGCTTTGGGTTATTTTCTTTTGGGGGTGGTTTTTACCCCCTTTTTTTCATTTCTTCCTTTAATTTAATTTCCTTATCATTTCCCTTTTGTTAGAAGACTATTATTCCGACCTATTCAAACTGGTCTAAGTATCCCACGGGAGCGGATTAAGTGCTGGAATTTGCATAAATACTGAATTTGATACGTGTCTAATGATATTCAACTCTATAAATAGGGGCAGTGCGTTTAATCCACCTCTTTCTGTGTACCCCCAGTGCTGTAGAACTAAATTCATAACTAGGAGGATTCTCTAGTCGTACCAGCATGTTACCAAAGGTGAAAACATTCGAGGATTGAGGACGTCATAAGTAACCGCCCAGTCCCATGATAACATTTATTTATTATATTCATGCCTAAAATAATCATAAGTGATGCTTGGAGAATGAAAACTATGTTAAAACTAAGACAATGTCTTCAAGAGCCGTTCGTACGAGCTATTGATTAAAGTTTGAAACAAATAATACTTCCATAAATTCTTAGAACCACTGAGTATTTTAATAAAATACAAAACAAGGGTAACTCCAAAAATTGATAACATTTTAATATTTATCTACGTTTCGACTATGTTTCAGTCATCATCATTCATCAGGATAAACTAACTAGATTATATATCAAAAACAGTATTTATATGAAGAAATATGATACAATAGGTTGATTATTAATGAATTAGTTAAATATGATAAGTTCTTTAGAAGCTTTAATTCCTATAATAAGGGACCAATGGTTAGATTTATCTATGATTTTAGTATTGTGAAAAACATGTTCAGCCATTATACATCTGGTTTGATTAGAGTCTGCGTCATCGTCGGGATTCATTTCTAAAATGTTGCTGGTGGATTTCAGATTTAATAATCAACATAATGTATCATATTTCTTCATATAAATACTGCTTTTGATATATAATCTAGTTAGTTTATCCTGATGATGACTGAAACATAGTCGAAACGTAGATAAATATTAAAATGTTACCAATTTTTGGAGTTACCCTTGTTTTGTATTTTAACACTTCCATATATCGAAAGGAGTGGTCTGAATATGCACCATCGTTTTTAATTTTTGTTTTACCATCCGCAGAAACATATAAGTAAGCACTTATAATTTAGTGGATTTTCGTCACTCGTTCCAAAGATGGTATGGAGTGTTATCTTTCAGCTTATGGTTTTGTACTTTTAGTTTGACCATGCATGCATTAACAAATTTCGTACAAACGGTTCATTACAGCACTATTAATGCCTGCACCTAAATAACACCAATATGTGCAACTCAACAATAAAAAACAATTTTAGCATATACCCCGCAACAGATAGAGAGCAATAGGTAGGATTTTTGTGTATTGAAATAAGTCATAAGAAATGGAAACTACAAAATGAAAACACACTTTTGATAGTTGATGGTGTTTGTGGATGGAATATTCGAACTTGCGTTTAATCCTCAGCAACTGGACTCTGTAACTCAGTTGGTTAGAGCGCTGCACCGGAATCGCAGGGCCGCAAATTCGATTCCTGCCAGAGGGCCTAAGGTTGCATTTTTCGCAACTGCTCCTGGCTAGGTCTAAAAATGTATATACATTTTCGTTCGAATATTCTATCCACAAACACCATCAATTATTATTCCCATCGAACGAGATGCCGAGAAAGATCTTAGTATTTACCCACATTTTTGATACCTTGACTAATCAAACATTGAATATATTTAAAGGGGAACTCCAGCCCCAAGACAAGTTAGGTTTATATAAAAGATAATACCTTAAATAGATTGTTCCTGAAATATCTCGGTCTAATTATTTATAGTAAAGGAGAAATTGTTCTTCAAAGTTCGCGATTTTTGCAAATTTCGACGCCATATTGTTCTTTCCCGTGCAGGCGCGAATTTGGTCAGCGCCCTCATTTTTGACGTCATTGCGTGCTTCTGAACAGGTGGGAATTTTGTTTGAGCATGCGTCGGATTTCGCGCGGTTGTTAGAAATGAGACCTGGGGCGAGTAAACTCGGCTACTGAATTTCCGAGCGATTCTTACAAATTTCGACCTAGTTTTTTGTACCAACCGAAATTATTTAATTGATTGATTGACTGACTGAGAGTGCAAGCAAATGAATAATAACCTTTAAGAATTTAAAAATTGCGTAAAGAAACATCTTTATACGTATCGGAAAAGATCGGAGACTATCGGAATTCGACGGAAAATCCCAGAAAATCTCCAAAATTCGTACTAGCGCGAATTTTGATGTAAACAAATTCTTCCCCAATATAATGTATATGCTCTTAGGGGTATTTTAAACCGTATTTGGTTTTGAGGCTCTCGACAAAATTTTGAAATATTTATTTCTTTATCATTTTACTGTGCTGATTTTCACACCTTGAATTACTATTTACTATTTTGGAGAAAAAGGGCAAAATATTCATATGATTTAAAATTAACTGCGCATTTTTCTGGAATCAATGGGCTTTATTCTCTCAATCGAATCGCTTTAACAAGCAAGAATAGTATAAACATAGAATTTCTGGCAGCATTTTCAAAGGTACTTTTGTGAACAATTTCAGATCACATAAATAGTGTCGCCGTTTTTGGTATCAGCGCGAATTTTTATATCCATCTTACTTTGATTAATGGATTAAGAAAGCTTCAGACTATCGTTTAAGGATAGTCTCATTTTGAGACTCTCGGCTAGATTTTTTAAAATCTGAATTTGAAAATTTGGCTTTTTCTTATTTTTCGCAAAATGGCGATTTTGGTCCTACCAAATCTCACAGGTTTTGATAATAAGAAAACTATTTCAGTAATTTTTGTATAGAAAAATGTGTAAAAAAATTAAATTCAAACCCACCGTAAGTTTAACCTTTTAATTTTATCTGCTCACGGAGCCAAAACAACTAGCATCTTCGAACAAAGTAAAATTTCGCTCATGTTTCGTCGTAGAATAATATCCTTTATAATTCTCTGATTTCAGTCCAATTTCAAATTCAATTCAAAAGCGCAATAACTGTTCATATACTTAATATTCAGTCTGCCTAGATAGAATATATCCAAATGTTGGGGCCGAATTTTTGTGCAGTGATAAAATTTCCTTAAAATAATCCCTGTCTTCAGGTGAGAGTTTAGATGAATTTCATAGGAATATTTTAGGGGGCGAAATCCTGGGCTATCAGTTTGAACCTACACGAGATTCCAACAGCAATAGTGGTGAATCAGCTGACATTGAAGGCGAACATAATATGTCAATTGACGATGACGAATCGTCCGTTCGTTTGGGTAACCTTGACTGGTAAAACATCATAATTTATAGTTTCTATTGGCAAATTGAATTTTCTTGTTCTTAAATTGTATCATTCCCAGCATAATCATTTGTTATTGTTAGGTGTTTATGCGAACATTGTCAGATAATGGATAGGGAGGAAGAATGCGTCTGTTGCCATGAAATTGTACAGGTCGCTAATAAAAACGATGAGGTTAATCAATATGCAAAGCCAACCATGCCATATGGTTGTATAACAGATAATCCAGGTTTCCATACAGTCTGTTTAGATCGATGGGTTTTACAGGCTGCTAGGTTACGATATAAACCATGAGTTTGAGCCACCATTCCATTATAACAAAAATGCTCACGTTTTGGTACATATTTTGTAATAACGGAATGGTAGGACTCTAACTCACCAGTGTGATGGAACTCTGTGAGCTTTGATATATCTTTCAGTAGCTTCTTGTTTGTGATCACTTCCTCCAAAGCAACATGAGCAGGGGAGCCATTTTCAAGCCAAATAATGTTTTTTTTTGGTCTTTCGCACTGATTCTGGGGCGTGCACATTTTCTAACTAATGTAAATGCTTTAGAGGCCCTCCATCGGTGGTTACCGGTGATGTGGTGTAACAAAGATAGCCACCTCTCCCTTAGGATATCTGCATTCTTATCACATGTTGCCGCACACCACCACAAATGATTGGACACACTCTGAATGCACATGAGCAATTCTTCACAGCCCTTCTTTTTCGCCTTCTTTGTCAGCTTTTTTGTGACCCATTTACTCAAATGCCACACACATATTGATGTTCAATGTTTGAATAGTTCGTCCTCATTCACGCTGTAGTTGTTGTATGGCGGTCTGTTGTACGGCATCGGGATTTTCTTCTTGATAATTGAATCTAGCGTTCTCCTACAGCCTTCATATTCCATCGCATTAGATGATGTAACCTCTGTCACTTGCACAATGCTAAATTCAACTATCAAGTTGGTTTTCTCACCCATGAGGGTATAAGTGGCGTATTTAGCTGAATGCCCATGACTATCGCACCGCCCGTCACCACATACATCCACACTGCTGCTTTTCTTTAACTGTTTCACTATGGCTGTCTGGGTTGTTCTCCAAGTGTGTTGTACTGCTGGGAATAGAATAGTTTTCTGCGTATCATAGTAATGGGAGGAGCTAGCAAATTGAAGGTTAAGGTGCTTAGCAAAGTCTGCAGTGTGTTTATATGTGTTGCCGCTAAATAGAATAGCTGCTGGAATTAGTAGGTTTCTTGCTGCAGTTCCATCAATATCAGGTTGTGATTGCCAGGATACACTATGCCCATTCATACAATTTGTAGTGATAGTAACCATACAACTTGATCTTTTTTGGGTTGTTGTATCAATTGGACTACCACATTGTTGACAAATCTTAAACAGTTTATGTAGCTGACTTTCAAACACTATAAATTTTTTTTCCAGAGATTTCAGACTCGTCATCTGTTTCAGACTCGTCATCAGAAGCTGAAGGACAATATGAAGAACTACCGTTCAGTACAGCTGTTGACTATAAATCGAGGTTACGGTCTTTAAATATTCTTCCTATTGGCACGAATACTTGGACCTTATCTTGTTTTTCAAAATCACACACGGTTTAGTAACACTAAATCCCAACGTTTCGCCAGCTATCCTCATCAATCGTAGAACAACCCGATCAACCTCATCAAACACACTGAAATATGTCATCCCCAAATGCAGAACTTCCACCTACCAAAAATCTTTCCTCGTAAGAGTGCGCCGAGTTTGGAATTATCTTGCAGATGAACTGAACCTCACTATGGATACTAGCCTTATTGTATTTAAATCGGATTTGCTCAAGTACTATTTTACATCGCTGAACATTAATTATGATCCTGAAACCTCTCGAACATTTAAGAGTATATGTCTAAAATGTAATTGTGTCCGTAGTCTGTTACGTCCAATATCGTGTTGCTGTTGAACTGTAAATAAGATCATACCTGTAATATATATATATATATATATATGTGTGTAATGATAGTTAACTAGTGAATGTAATTTTATGTCGGGCCCGCAGTAATTGGATAAACGCAGTTGCGGTCACTCAGCCCTGGTCATGTACTGTATTTCATTATGTACGTTTGGTTTTTGTCCTGTTATGTAACGTAACATTATGTTTCATCGGCAAAGTTTATAAAAAAAATAAAAAAATAACTGTCTGTCACTCAGACAACTACTATTATCTGCTCCCCCCCCAGAGAAATTGTGCACCCCCAAGAAAAATGTGCACCCCCCCTGTCCCTGCCAAAATTTAAATGTACTAAATTAAGATATAAATATTAAAATTAATATGTTTCTACGCTTTTTCATTTTTTTTCAACTATTGGATCGGGGTCACATTTTCAGCGGGGTAAAAAAAAAGAAGTACTCTTGGAGCATTTTTTTACAAGAAAGCTAAGCTTAACATCCTTTCTTTCAAACAATTTCCTGACCTGTGTACGACCTTTTCCCCCCAGCTTATTAGTTATGACTAATATTAAATATCCATTACAATTTCAGACTTGAAAAGACCTAGTCAACCAAAACTGTTGAAGTATCCAGTGAACAAGAGTATTAACCCTAAATCGAAGAAGACAAAGAGTTTCAGTAGCTCTTGGTATAGTAGGTTCCCATGGTTGGAGTACAACGTTGAGAAAGATGCAGCTTTTTGTTTCTGTTGTAATAATTTTTCTCCGAACACAGCAAACTCAGCTGCTGCTACAGCTTTCACAACTACTGGGTACAGAAACTGGGCTAATGTCTTGATAAGAGCAAAGGCTTTCTTAAGCATGAACAATCAGAAGTTCATACAAACAGCTATTCAAACTGGAAGAATTGGCAAAAAGTTCAAGAGGGATCTGAGAAAAACATCATTCAACGGCAATGCCGTGACAGAAACAGAGAGTACCTCAGATAGAAAACAGAGAGTACCTCAGATACCTCTTCAAGTATGTGTTATGGTTTACAACCAGCGAGCTTGCTATGCGTGGAAATGATTAATCTGATGACTCTAAGAACCCTGGAAACTGGATAACATTTCTAAAACTGCAGCTAGAAACAAATCCTACATTTAAGGATTCACACAATAAATTTACAAAGTCTAGGAGTACAGATTACACAAGCAAGACAAGTGTAAATGGATTTATTGAGGTAATAGCTGAGACCATGCATACGTAAGCTCATTTGCTCACAAATAAAGAACGTTGGAGTATTTTCAGCTCTTATTGATGGAAGCAAAGACACTGCCAAACGCGAAGAACTTGCCCTGGCTGTTAGGTACTATGTTGGTAAGGTAGTTGAACGTTTTTATGACCTCAGACACTCGGAATTATTTGATGCAAAAGAAATTGTTAATGAAATCACTCAAAGCTCTGAAGGATCCATAGTTGTTTCATTAGGAGCAGATGGGGCCAGCGTCATGTCCGGAGAGTTTGCGGGCGTTGCTGAATTATTAAGGTCAGAACATTTTCACTGGTTAATTTATAGCCACTGTACGGCACACCGTCTGAATCTCATGGTGAATGATTTGATTAAAGATTCCAACTTGGCCGTTGACATCATGAAAGCAGTCAACTCTCTATATTCGTTTCTCAACATACGTAAAGTAAGACTGGCCTATGAAGCGGTGCATCAAGAGCTTTTTCCCAAAAGTCAAATAAAGCACTTAGTAGAAGAAGTAGAAATCAGATGGGGTTGTAAGTTTGAAGCCATAGATCTAATGACTGATAAACCTCAAGTAATTTTGGCTACTCTCGTTAAAGTCACCAAAAGTCCTGATGTTCATGACTCAAAGCATGTTGAACAAGCCACAAACTGATCTCAGGAAAGTATATTATAGCTCTCATTACATTGAGAGCGTATCTGGCAGAAATGTTCTACTTGTCAAAAGAACTGCAAAGTGAAGAAATAAATAGGACTGATGTGCAGTATGAGATTGAAAGAACAAAGCAATTGATTTCTATGATAGACAATGACAAGTTATGTAACGAAGCAAGGATTTACTCTGAAAAGATCGGGATCCCGCATTGGAACATCCAATACATGTAACTCGTTCAACTGCTGCTAATAATGTTGTCAAGAAAACAATGGAAGATCTTGAACAGTTACATGCAACAAAAAGTCAAGAAGAGTTCGCGATACGTTTTGAAGCGAAAAATTTAAATAATGAGAGCGTTCGAGGTCCTTGATGCCTCAAAAGAAAACTATCTGGATATTGAAACCTTGGACTATTTGATTGACCATTTTGAGTGTCTCAATGTAAATCGCTCGATATTGATTATTGAGATTTCTAGAGCAAAAATGGATCTTGAAATGGGGCTCCCAGTAAGTGAGAAAAGTTAACGAAGTTAATAAACCTGAAAAACACTATAGCCACATCAACAGCGACTGTTGAAAGATCATTCTGTGGAATGAATAGAGTATGCTCAAAATTAAGATCCAGAACCATAGCAGACCGTTTGGGAGACTCTCAACAAGGATCTGGCCAGTCATCTGGGCTGCAAAATCCAACTGGAGAATTAATGTTTGAGTTTTGTTGTTGTTGTAAAATTTAATGTTTTTTAAAGACTTTTGAGCACGTGCTTAGACATTTAATAATAAAGTATAACGTATTAACGTTTTCGACTTTCTATTCGTATAGTATACATACACAAATTTTTAACTCCCACGGTCAACCTTGAATCCCCGGGTTCCGGGGTCCAGATTATTCCCGTAGCTTGCTCACGCGTTCGCACATTCACATGATCACCACAACCCCCCCTGAATTTTTTGCACCCCCCCCAGAGAAAAATATGAAAATCCGCCCTTGACAAGGTTCCACAATTTCTCTATTCCTATCTGTTGAAGGATCATTATTTGGGCCCGAGGAGTAACTGTGATCTTCTAAATAAAGTAATTCATTGATATCATCAGGGTGTTCGCTAGTAGTTCCTTGTACATGGAAATCTTCAGTTTGGGTTCCAATAGTCCTTAACATGGTAATCTGTTCAAAGTATGTCTGAACCTCTTTATCTCTTACAGTTTCAATAACTGTGGAAGTACAGTTAGTTTGTCCAACATCATCATTTGAAGTGTCTATATTTATATCTGCACAAAAACCACCCAGAACAAATTTGTCTTGTTCCAATGTTGTTGCAACCTTGACAATGTTAACCAAAACATTTCTTGACTGCATGGCTACAATTTAGCAGGGATATTGTCAAAAATATTCACCCTATTAATTCACTCTGGTTCTGCTAAATTTCAACCAGTTCAGAAGTAAAGCAATAATGAATTAAAAGTAAAAATTAGAATAGGACATGCTTCTTTGGCACTAACTGATAATCTTATCAATGTTGCAAAACCTCCTTAGTTAGAATGAATATTGTGAATGTACTACAGTACTGGATGATGAATTTGTACATATTTGTTATTAATTTGATCTTAAATATCTATTCTTTATATTATATTTATATTATATTTACATTATTTAAAAGATTGTATTCTATGTAAACAAATTACGATGGCCGAGAAGGGCCATAAGATATCATCACGTTATTTTTTAATATTATTTCCAAAATATGTTAATGGTATGCCAGCATATATTACTCCAGCAGTGCTACAACAAAATAATAACACAAGTAAAATGATCGTGAACCTGGGAACAAAATAATTAATTTCAGTTGATTAAAGGTATCAAAAATTTATAATAAAATCAAAAGAGAAACCAAAACTTCGTTAATGTCTGCAGGCTGTTCCCTGTATCAGTTAGTGCACTAACCTCGTTACTGCTTCTAGCATCGTGCAAAATCTGTGGAACAAAAACTACAGCATTTGTATTTGTAAACAATAAACAATTGTGAATCCTTCGAGAATGTTGTGATTTAGTTCCGACTGAAGGTTCACTTGTCTAATTGCGTGAATTGAGAATCAGTATAAATAAATGTATTCTTGTCTGAAAAAAATGACGCGTTTTTACTCTGAAAAAAATGAAATATTTTTTTTGGAAAAAAAAATGACGCGTTTCCTTTCTCTTAAAAAATGACGCGTTTTTCCCCCCTTAAAAAATGACGTGTTTTACTCGGAAAAAAATGACGCGTATTTTTGACTTAAAAAAATGACATCTTTTTTTTTGAAAAAAAAATTACGCGTTTTCCTTCTGAAAAAAAATAACGTGATGATATCTTATGGCCCTTCTCGGCCATCGTAACAAATATACAAGTAAATGGACTATCAGTATTCAGTACGTAAAACAACTAATCACCAAACCTTTCTTGTTCGATTTTGTATTTGCCTCACACTTGATGACCTTGTTTTGGTTTCGTTGCGCTTGGTTGGAAAAGTAAATATAGTTGGTACTGCCGATGGCTTTAGCATTTTACGTTTCTTGAAACCAGGAATTACTTCGGTAGCTGGTTCAAAACAATCTGGTGTAAAATGCGCACTGCAGACGTACGTATTCGCACGCTCACGAGGGTTCTCGCGACGTAAATTCCGCAGCCAAACACTTTTGAGCGGCCCATTTGGTAATCTATGATAACTAATATCCGTTCCTTTGGTCTTTCGACTGCCATTTGTGCACAAAGGCACGGTACAATGCAGCATTTTGCTTTTATTAAACTTTTATTGCTATAAGTATAGAATTTTAATACAGCGCGCCAGTATATTTTTAAATTCCCGCGATAAAGAAGCACGCAATAACGTCAAAAATGAGAGCGCTGACCAAATTCGCGTCTGCACGGGAAAGAACAATATGACTTTGACGAAATATTTCTCCTTTACTATAAAGAATTAGACCGAGATATTTCAGGAACAACCTATTTAAGGTATTATCTTTTATATACACCTAACTTGTCTTGGGGCTGGAGTTCCCCTTTAAATGACTATATTTTTCTTTACTAATACTGAACCATTAGCCTATTCAATAAATTTTATCAACCACTCAATCAACCTGTTAAATAATGAATGCAGAATCGATCCGTCAATAAATCAATCAACTAGTCAACCACTTAATCATTATCAATTAGTCTAACGTATGCAAGTGGTCAAGATATTTCTTTATATTCTTGGCTGGTCCTGCATTTTTGGTTTTAAATGTCTTATTTCAATACAAACAATTATCCATTTTCCTATTTTTGCTCAGCAAAGCCACAGGACTATATACCGGGTGTCCCAAAAAAAACTTGCGCTCTTTGATTTCATGTAACGTAAAAACTATAAAAGCTAATACACTCAAATAAGTTAAACTTGATATATAGTTTTATTGTGGTCAAAAGAACGAATGAAAAACATAATTGTTTGATAAACATTTATTCATTCATCAGAGAAAGTATGTACTCTTGCACGTATACAACGTCTTGCACGGGAAACCATTGCGTCAAAGGAACGTTGAATCATTTGCTGAGACGAAGCTGTCTCATATTTATTGGCTGCTGCTCATGAGGGACGTTCCAGATTTGTTGCTTTAAATAGCCCCAAAGAAAGAAATCACAAATTGCCAAATCAGGAGATCGAGGGGGCCAGGGCCAATTGCTTGTATGGCAGGGAGCACCATCCTGCTGCCACCACATAACATGCCTGTTGATATTGTGTATTCGAAAATCACGTTGAATGACATGATAGCGTATAATTCGTAAATACTCCCGGCTGTCGAGACTCCTTTCAGCAAAATGTGGACCCAGGACAACACCTTCTCTTGTCAAACCAACCCATACCATTACTTGGTCGGCACCTTGAGCAAATTCAACATAATGATCAGGCGGATGGCCATTGCCGTGTTCTGCGTATTCAATAACATTACGGGAATTTATTTCTGAAAACCGATTCATCTGAAACTATTAATTGGTCGAGAAATCCAGGATTTGCCACAACTGTGTTCACCAATCGGTTGCAAAACGCAAGCCGTTGTGCTGGATCGCCTTCTCTTAATTCCTGCCTCCGTATTAACACGTACGGGTGATATTTTATGTCAATTTTAACAATGCGATGGAACGTGCTTCGGCTTAATCCAAGACCGTTTCTCCTCGTAGAACGCCGTCCGTTTTCTTCCAGGGATTGCCGAACAAAGTCGATGTTTTCCCTCGTTCTGGCAGTTCTCATACGTCCACTTCGTCCTTTATTAAGGTTGAGGCACGTGCCTTCTCTCAAGAATTTGTTAATTTAAAATTGAAATTGTTAATCTTTGTGGAAAATGTTTTCATATAAATTTGATCAGCCGTTTTTCTCGATTTTTTTACTCATTTTTAAAGCGTGCGCCAAATTCAAACATTTGTATCTCACGTAATATTACATGAAATGTTTAGGGCTGTATATCAAAATCTAAGTTAGCCTTTCCTCAATACAATAAAACTTATTTGAGTGTATTAGCTTTTATAGTTTTTACGTTACATGAAATCAAACAGCGCAAGTTTTTTTTGGGACACCGGTACATAACTGTCAACTTAAACTAACCAAATATCTATACAAAACACCCCTAAACTCTACAATCAGTAAAGATTAACATGAAAAACTTAATCTACGATAATCTTAATGAACATAACATCGTCTTTTATATATTGACGATTATTCAAGCTATCAAGAGGCATAAACAACGGAGACCCGGAAGCGATATTCATATCGGACTTCGGGCGTTGGAAAGACGAACTTTGTGGGTCAGAATGAAATGCATCGATCATGTGATCTCCATTACCTTGATCCAAGAGCATCATAGTAATCTTCTTCTGAAATGGCCAGGTTTGAAGGGCATCGTAGTCACCTTTTAATAGCCGCAAAAAATAATCATTAAAAATCAGAACATCATTGTGATCGATAGGCCCACTATAGCTATACCATATAGCATAATCATGATAAATTAGAACATTATTATGAGCATCATACCAGCCCTTTGCACAAACTTAGTATAACAATAAGTGCCATCCACTCACCCATTTCTTTTTACCTATTTTGGCATTGATGTTGGAAACTTTATGTAATATTTATATAAGACTATTCGTCAAGTGATCGTTAGTAGTGATCGCATGTGCTTTCGAGAGAGTTGAGTTTACATTATCGAAGAAATATTATTACAAAGTCTGTGAGTTTTTAGGAAGCGTGTGAATCAAGTTTATACGTTTTTGACACAGTGACGACCAGCGGCATGCAGGATACTCGAACACGGAGAGTTTCTTTTAAAGCAATTTTAACGGCGATATTTCAAATTTGGTTGTGTACAACGCGTGCCAAGTCAAGACAAAGCGAAAGAGGATTTTACACGGCGATTGTTTTGAGTTTTTGTGAATGTGATACAAGAAATACTTTAACAGTGATTTGTTTTTTATTGTTCTACTTGATTTGTTTGCGGTCGATGTTTTTTACGAGTTTATTTGGTGGAAATTTGTACTTTCGTTTTGTGATTTGTGATTGGTATTAAATTGCATAATTTTGGATCGTGAGTCGTGACTGCGCGTGGTTCTTGCAGCGAAGGTCTGTGTACGAGACAGATCAATACTTCATTTAAGAACTTTTTTTGAACGAAACAGTCGTAAGTCACATTTATTGGAGATTTGAGCGCTCTGTTAACTGTATTATTTCAAAATAAACATGGCGAAAACATTGGAAGAACTTAACAACAAGGTAAAAACTTATAAAATTTCGTATGGGCAAAACCAACGATGTAATGGCTAAATAGGATAAGGAAGACCTGGAGAGACAACGTCCTCAGTAACAACCATTTCTACAATGGTTAACACCTTAAAAGAGAACATTGGAGAGGGAATGTTTGCTAAAGGGGATACAGAGGAACAAGTGAAAAAGTGGGCTACAGAAACAGACACCTTGCTAGCTGAAGCTGACCAGTGTATACAACAAATTACAAAGGAACTGAAGGGTATGGAGTTGGCTGCACAAGAATCATTCACTTCACAAGAACAGCAAAAGAAACTGGAAATTTGAAAAACGTTTGACTGAACAGAAGTTAAGACAAGAACAAGAAGCTGCAGAAAAGACACATCTACAGAAATTGGATTTGAGAAAGAGAAGATGAAACTTGACCTTGAGTATCAACAAAAGCTTACAGATGTCCAACAAAATGCAGCTAGTCCACCTACAATACAAGCTCCTGGCGGTGCTAAAATGTCAAAATTGATAATCTCAAAGTTTAATGGGACCCCTCAGGACTGGATCAGATTTTGGGGACAGTTTCAAGCTCAAATCGACAAGTCAAATGTTGATGCAGTCACCAAGTTTTCCTACTTAAAGGAGTTGGTAGAAGTCAAGGTACGGAAGCTGATTGCTAGACTACCTTTCACCGGGGAAGGTTAGGATCAAGCAAAGGATCTATTAGAAAAGCGATATGGTCAAACTAGCGAAGTGGTAGGAGCTTATGTTCGAAGCATACTTGAATTACCTAATATCCGAGAGAGAGAGATGTTGCGAAAATACACACCTTCTATGAAACATTGTTGTACAACAGTCTAAGTAAACTTGATGCTGCTGTCAGGTTTACATTTGACAAATTGGAGGTGATTAAGAGCGAACTTGCGATGACAAATGAGAAATGGAGTGAGTGGACTTTCATTGAATTTGTGAATGCTCTTGAAAAGTGGACGAAGAATAATCCCGTCAAAGACAATCAAAGTGGAAAGTTCCGTAAGGGAAGAGGAAGATCATTCTTCGCTAACCGAGACGACACCTCAAGTCATGGAATCAAGGGCTGCCTGTACTGTTCCAGTGAGGCACATCGGGCAATTAACTGTGACAAGGTCGTGAAACCTGAGGACAAGAAGAAAATCCTAGCCGAGAAACATTTGTGTTTCAACTGTGCCGGTGCGAAACACAGAGCTGCGGAGTGCAAGAGCAAGGGCAAATGTCAAGTCTGCCAAGGAAAACACCATACATCAATATGCGACAAGAACCAAAAGCCTCGTGAACCTGGGATGACTGCAAATTATGTCGGTCAAAGTGCTGTCATACATCCAGTGGTCGTTGTTCGGATAAATGGTTATAAATTTCGTGCTTTGCTTGATAGTGGTGCGAGTCATTCGTATGCATCTTCTACAGCCATCAAGTTGACCAGTGCCAAACTAAAGTCTGCTGGTCTTCGACAAATTGCAATGTTGACTGGAGTGACTACGAGAACAATGCAAGTGTATGACGTGAAAATGCACTCATTATCTGGTGACTTTGACCTTGATGTGAACATTACTAAGATTGAGAAGGAGTTGTTGTCGTTGGAGAATCCGCATTACAAGGAAATTTTACGAAAGCACTGTCACTTAAAAGGAGTCCATATGGATGATGACCAGAAGGAGCTGTTAACCATCCACATTATCCTTGGGGCAAATGACTATGTCAAGATACGTACTAGCGACATTTTACGAGTTACCAAATTCGGATGGTCCGTTATGTCACCGGGTGCGGAGGTATCACTTGGTTGCCTTGCAGTCAATTCTACTACTGACTATGACAATCTTTGTGCATTGGATGTACTGGGTCTAGCTGATACAACAGAACATGATAGTAATGTGTTTGGTGAATTTAAAGAGCGATTAACAAGGTCTGAAGAAGGCTGGTACGAAACCACGTTACCATGGAAACCGAATCACCAACCTCTATTAAACAATCATGACGGCAGTCTACGGCGACTAAGCTCTCTTTTACGAAAACTGAAGCGAACGGACACGCTGGCGGAGTACGATGCTGTGAGTCGAGAGCAAATTGAGGAGGGAGTTGTAGAGAAAGCGCCCAAAGAAGTAGTCGGAAAGGAATTTTACCTCCCACATCGTGCAGTGATGAGAGAGCATGCTGAAACTACGAAGACAAGAATTGTCTATGATGCATCTGCGAGAGAATTTGAGAACACACCGTCACTCAACGATTGTTTACTTACGGGCCCACCCTTACTAAACCAATTGTGGGGTGTAATTATTCGAAACCGATTTCACCCAGTGGCAGTGGCAGGTGATATACAAAAAGCATTTCTTCAAGTTCGAGTGTGTGAAGCTGACCGGGACGTGTTGCGTTTTCACTGGATCAAGGATCTGCATTCATCCGAGATTGAAGTGCTTCGATTCACAAGAGTTGTGCTTGGTCTTGCACCATCGCCCTTCTTGTTAAATGGAGTGATTCACCAGCATTTAGAAGCTCTCGAGTCTCGTTATCCCCAGAGTGTTCCAGAAATCCAAAAGAGCTTGTATGTTGATGATCTTATATCGGGCGCACCGACAACGGGTGAAGCCAAGGAGTTAAAACGTGAGGCTGTCGAAATCTTTGATGATGCCAAACTTGAATAGGACAGTGCTGAGAGCGAGCCTACCTACACCAAACAACAGCTAGGGGGGAACTTCAACCAGTGCGGACACTAAACTATTCAACCTCGTCCCCAGGCTCTTCCCTCATGTGGAGGAAAGACCCTGGTAGGAGCTGGTCACGTGATCTGCTAAAATCCAGCAGATTTATAATTAGAGTTGTTATGTCATTTTGCTGGGGACGAGGTTAACAAAACTTAACTATATAGCTAGCAGAGGTCAGCTAGTCCTTTCCACCCCTCCCCAAAACGACACAAGTGAACGCTAATTAAAAATCTGCTAGATTTTAGCAGATCACGTGACCACCTCCTACCAGGGTCTTTCCTCCACAAGAGGGAAGAGCCTGGGAACGAGGTTGTAAACTATTCGGTCTTTCATGGGACAAAGTTAATGATTCCTTGCATGTATCTTTCCCGACCATACCAGCTGTGTTGACGAAACGTGGTATTCCGGCATATTTAGCCAAAGTGTACGACCCTTTGGGCCTGGTCTCGCCTGTGTTGTTAGAAGGAAAGCTGATATATCGGGAAATATGTGAAGAGAAGATTCGTTGGGATGCGCCAATCCCGGATAATTTAAGCCAACAGTGGCAAAGGTGGGAGCAAGCGTTACCTACTGTCATATCGTTCCCACGTAGCCTACCTACTTATCAAGAGCCAATCCGAGAAGTGAAATTGCATTCGTTTAGAGATGCCAGCAAGCAAGGTGTCTGTGCTGCTGTGTATGCCGTGGTTAAACAAGATTCGGGTGTTCTTCAAGGATTGATTGCTGCGAAATCGCGACTTGCCAAAACTATCCTCATCATTCCTAGACTGGAGCTGGTCACATGGCCATTAATTTGGCAGTGAACGTGAGAAACGTTTTGCAAGAATTTAATGTTGCAGAAGATATCCAGTGTTGGTTAGACAGTACTGTCGCCCTCCACTGGATAAGTTACCGGGGCGAGTATCGTCAGTTCGTCGCCAATCGAGTAAAGAAAATCCAAGGTCATTCAAATGTGACATGGCGACATGTGCTCACCAATGAGAACCCGGCAGATCTCGGTAGTCGGGGAGGAAGTGTGACAGATGTAGAATTGTGGTGGAAGGGACCATTGTGGCTTACCGACCCGGAAAAATGGCCCCCTAATATCGTGACGCAATCCACTCCAGAGAGTCAAGCGGAAGTGAAAGTTCAACGAGAACTGTCTGTGGCTGGGGTTGAGGGAAGTGATTACCTTGACACCATCCTCAGCAAGTTCGGCTTGCGTAAAGCCATGATAATTTTTGGATGGATCTCGCGGTTCATCCATAATTCTCGAAATCCTTCCAAGAAGAACGACGGAGAGCTGACAACGGATGAAGTTTTGAGACAAGAGATGTTTTGGATCAAAAGAACACAACAACAAGCGGTTCATTCTGAGAAGTTCGTGGAAGATAAAGAGCAACTGAATCTACAGTTAAACGCGGATGGGATCTGGGAATGTCATGGTAGAATCCAAGGTGAGTATCCATTATACTTATCAGATTCAGCATTGTTCACGACTAAACTTGTGCAAAGAGCTCATGCTTGCACCCTGCATGGTGGTGTAGGGCTGGTTATGGCGAAGATCCGTGATAAATATTGGGTACCCCGTCTACGCAAACTTTCAAAGAAAGTTACAATGATTGTTGGGGCTGTAAGAAATTTAGAGCAACTCCTGCAAAAACCCCACCACCTGGTCCTTTACCCAAAACGAGAACCGAACAGTCCACCCCACTTGATGTTACTGGAGTCGATTTCTCGGGACCAGTAAAGTATGGTCGTAAGGGAAAAGATCGAAAGTCGTACATAGCTTTGTATTCCTGCAGCTTAACTCGAGCAGTGTTTTTGGACTTGTTACCTAGTCTTGAAACCAAGGAGTTTATTAAGAGTTTCAAACGGATGATTGCAAGAAGGGGGAGACCCACGTTAATTTACTCGGACAACGGATCTACATTCGTTGCAACCGCAAAGTGGTTAAAATCTGTCCGGAAAGACGAAGAGCTGAATGATTTCCTCCCCAACCATTCAATTTCATGGCGATTTAACCTCAGCAGGGCCCCTGGTGGGGAGGCCAATTCGAGTTAATGAAGGCAGCCTTTTACAAGACTGTTGGGAGTGGTGTTCTTACATGGGATGAGCTGAGTGAAGTTGCTAGAGATTGCGCTCAACAATAGACCGCTGTGCTATATGGAAGACGTACAATTACCAACCCTTACTCCAAATTCAATGTTATTCCTGAATCCCAATTACTCACCAGAGTTAAAGCCATACCACCAACAAGATACAAACTTAAGGAAACGAGCAAAGTTCTTAAAGAAAACCAAGGAAGAAATGTGGAGACGGTGGACTAACGCGTACATGAGAGCCTTACGAGAACATCATCGGTTGAAACACGAATCCCAAGATCATCATATTGCGGTAGGTGATGTAGTGTTGATAAAGTCGTCAGAGCGAAACAGAAATAACTGGCCACTCGGAATCGTGGAAAGGTTAATTGTTGGTAAAGACCGCGTTATTCGTACGGTTCGGTTGAGAAGTGGTCGAGATCGGTTAGTACACCCATGTATACCCCCTTGAGCTGAGCTGTGACATTTTTAAGAAAGGAGACGGGGAGAATGAAACTTCGACGAAATCAATCCCATTGAATCCGAGTGCACCCAAGTTTGAGCCAAAGCGACAAGCTGCTGTTATAGCGGAAAAAAGAATACACGAAATATTGAACGATGAACAGCATGATTGACTGTTTATATTTAGAACTTAGAACATTTATATTCATAGAACTTTAAATAATCGGACAGTCACTAGTTGTTTAGTTTCCAAAGGCATATGAATCGTAAACGATTCACATGGGGGAGTGTGTTGGAAACTTTATGTAATATTTATGTAAGACTATTCGTCACGTGATGTGATAGTTAGTAGTGATCGCACGTGCTTTGGAGAGAGTTGAGTTTACATTATTGAAGAAATATTATTACAAAGTCTGTGATTTTTTAGGAATCGTGTGAATAAAGTTTATACGTTTTCGACATTGACACTCCAATGCTTGAGGAAACAAAGAGATATACTACATTGAGGTAAGATATGGTTTAAGTGCAAATTAGGAAATAGTTTGCACTGATGAAGATTTGGGCTTACAAATCAAACACTTTGTGAAATAAATAAACGTGCAGGTGTTTTCTAAAAACAAGATTCCTTCATCATAAATTTACTAAATAAATCATTAGAGTTCAACTCACCTCTCATGACAACAAAAAACAACGACAAATGCGATCCTTTTCCAAGTCCATCTCCATTCATGTAAATCTTAGCACACATTTTATACCCATACTGAGCGCTGTAGAAATGTGGACTGTATAAGGCCGTCTTCACTCCATTGATAGCATCCTGTCGCTTCCTCTGGTAGCCTTCAATCTTCCACAGCAGGGTACCATTATAACTATGGATAAGTTGTTGTGCAAGAGGACCCATTTGGGACTCCAAATCGGTAATTTTCACTGTATTGAGAGCAAGAGACTCGTCGACTTGATCCATCCTGCTTCTCAAATGTTCGATAAGCGGTCTGCTCTCTCTCAATCCTCGTTCCAAGCCCATACTCCGTTCACGTATACTGCTGCATTCAGGGGTAAGTTCCCTAGCTTTACAAACAACCTCACGTAGGTCATTTTCAATCCTTGTATCACCGCCACCACTGGACTCCAAAGCTTCGATCCTTCTTTCTAGCCCAGTTAACTTTCCAACTACTATAACAAATTTCTCAGCTGAGGCGGAGCAAACTCTGGTGAGATGGTTGCGAATATGCTGAATGATTTGTGTACATTCCAATCGTGGAATGTAGAGTTGAATCACAAAAGTGAAAATATACTTCAGTAGTTGAAAGAGAATTTGAAGAATTCGCTATAAATTCAAATAAAACATAACGGTAAATATATATTGTAGAAGAATCGAAACATGTCCAGGGGAAGCCTCACATATCGATTTCGCCCACGAGAAATGTCATATGGACGGAATTTCCTCCCGAAAATTTAGTGTTTGTTCGCTTATTAGTCAAGATTTCGAAAATCTATACAAACATGGTAATTTATAATGTATAGAATAAATGGACCTATATACGCGACGGCGTTTGCATCAAGTTGTTATAGTTTTCAATAATCTGCTAACGGGACAATGGCGATGATTCCAAACAACTATCGAACAACTCTCGATTTTTCCACGACGCATACAGAGAAATGTCACAGCCTACCCCATGGCGTTTCTCATGGGTGAGATCGACATGTGAGGCCTCCCCAATAGAACAAAGCAAATCTAAATTGCTTTACCAGTTTTAAACTGTTCTCCCTAGAGGTCTAGTAAGGACCAACATGGTCCAGTAAGGACCAACATGGCAACCAAAGATCAGATACTAATATACCAGGTGTGTGCAAGTGATGGTAATCGGTCACCAGTCAATCATCGATTAGTATTGAAAATCTATACCAATCGATAATCACAAACATCAGGGTTATCGATTGCTTGCTTATTGATTTTCAATATTGACTCCATCAATTGCAGACGGCTGGTAATACAGTGTGTCCCAAAAAAAAGTAACCCGGACGAAAATGAAAATAGAACCATTTTTGATTGAGATGAAGCCGAAATTATATATTACACAAATATTTTAGAATGTTGCCCAGCTTTTGTGAAAATTTCAGCAACATTCTGTTACACACAACGGAATTATTAACATTTGAAGATGTCTTCTGAAAATAGCCAAATCCCAAAGGACCGCATTGGAATGAAATGCATTCGAATAAATTCTTCGTGTCTAAAATTCGTTCTATCATAGCTAAATTCCCATGTATTTATGTTTATACCAACATGGTCGGTGTACAGTTCGCAGTTGAGCAACGTGTTTTCGTGGTATTGGAGTACCAGCGGACTTCTAGTCCACAGGAGGTCGTCGAGCGATTTCAAGAAACCTGACCGTTTCCTGACCGTCGGCCACCAACTACCGGAACTGTTTTAAGAAATTTCGCGAAGTACTCGACATACGGGACAAGCCTAAACCGGAATGCTGGGCATTCTGGAAGACGACGGACGGGTGCATCGGAAAACATCCAAGAGTCAGCGCTAGACGTAACCCAACAGGACAGCCAAAGACAACATTCAACAGAATCACACACAAGGATTTGAAATGGCATCCATATTCAATGAACATTCGACACGAACTCTTCCCCGAGGATCGTGCAAGACGGTTAGCATTTTGCACATGGCGGCTGCGACAAATGCACATTTCTGGCCCAATCTTGTAATCGGGGATGAAGCATCATTTCAAATGAATGCACGTGTGTCATCGCGAAACGTCCTCGAATATGCGCCAATTGGACATCCATCGCGTTAAATCATGCCTACCATCGCCCCGATGCACGACAGAAGTGGACTGTCTGGATGGGCTTATGCGGTAATGGCGAAGTTGTTGGCTCATTTTTCTTTCCTGGGAATGTAAATGGAGAAGCATATCTGGACATGCTTAACAATGACGTCCTTCCCGTCCTGATGCAGCATTAGAGAACTTAAGCATGCAGGACGGCAATGCGACGACGACGGCGATTAATACAATAAGTCGATGAAAAGAAATGAATAATTAAACTCCAACTGGAGTCTTAGACGTGGTTCTCGCTCTGTTTACAACGGCAAATTACAGATTTTCACGCCTTGTATACAACGCCTGCAATTCAAGCCGAAACAAGTGCTACTTCAAATTGGTTCAGTAGAACTCTTCTCAACCATAAAGCCCATATCTTCAACTTCTTAAACTGTATTAAATTCATACGATTGATAATACATGACAAGTTTTCTTTACTATCATTTATTTGAAGGAATTTGTTTTGGCCGTCGTCGTCGCGTTGCCGTCCTACATGCTTAAGTTCTCTAATAAGTCCAGGTGAACTTGGCGTTTCGAAGAGTTTGGTGGGCTCAAGACGGCGCTCCTGCACACCGTCGAATTATTGTTCGCGACTACCAGAACTTTTTAGAAACCACGAGTGATAGCCTTCGGACATCCAAGAGAATGGCCACCCAGATCTCCCGATCTTACGCCTTGTGATTTCTTTTTGTGGGGGTACCTCAAGTCACGAGTGTATCAAACGCCTCCCCAGAGCATGGAAGATCTCCGCAACCGAAGCGCACTTATTGCCGCGGGAAATGGCTCGTCGAAGAAAGAAACGGTGCCCACGTTGAGGGACGATAGAACATTTATTCAATGTTTTATGTTTTATGTAGTTGGATGTTGAGTCGTAATTTTAATTATAGTAGGGAAATCGAGAAAAATAGCTCTCGTAATCAACGGCAATATCTCTGTGTTGTGTAATAGAAAGCTCTTGAAATTAGCACACAAGCTAGTCAACATTTTACAATGTTTCTTTGATATATAACTTTTAGTTTTAATAGTTTACCACTCTGAGGTGGACGGAAAGCCTTAACAGGTTTTGCAGCCCAATTGACAAAGGTTCCGAGGGTTAGTTAGTGGTTAGTGCCTAAGCGTTAGTTTTTAGCGAGGGAGGAAAACTGGAGTACCCGGAGAAAAACCCTCGAAGCACAGGAGAGAACCGACCAATCCAAGTTACTTGAGTTTATCAAGCACACTGACGTTACCCAACCTGCAAATCCATGCCCTCGACCTGCTGTATGGCCAGCTTAACTCAGAGGTAAGAGACAGCGCGCTAACCATTTTTGTCAGAGTAACATCTTTTGGGGACATACTGTATAAGGGTGAATTTAACCAACAATGTTTTAATTCATTTTATGGTTGAATTAAGCATCACTTTTAACCTGAACCAAGCATTTTAAAACCAATCTTACTGTGACATTTAGCTATAATTAGTATGACTTCATTCTGTAGGTAAATATGTGTCCGGATGGCGGATACAGTTAATAAAGGTTAGACTACATATGGCCGGTGTCTAGTAAACTCAATATTACATGGTGTCAAGAAATCGATCATATATTACATTTAGAAGGCAATTTAGCTGAAAACTGGCGAAAATGGGAACAGCAATTTAATTTGTTTCTGGTAGCAACTGGAATCGGTGAAAAACCCGCAAAACTTCAAGCGTCGTCATTGCTACATGTTACCGGAGAAAATGCGTTGGAAGTGTACAACACTTTCACATGGGCGAGCGAAGGCGATGCCATGAAAGTAGGTAAAATAATGGAATAGTTTGCAGTGAACTGCACTCCAAGGAAAATATAACATATGAACGCTACGTGTTTAACACGAGAAATCAGAGAGCTGGCGAGACAATCGGTCAATACGTGACAGAATTACGCACAAAAGCCAAATCTTGTGAGATTGGTATCCTCTGCGACAGTTTAATTAGAGATAGAATCGTATGTGGAATATAACTGACGACAAATTACGTACACGACTATTGCGAGAAAGCGAATTAAAGGCAATTTTCCATTACGGTCGCTTTGCCCGCGCGGGCGGAGCGACCATGTTTCAACTTTCGCTGTAGGTGTCTAGCATGAGATTTTTTTGTCCACTTTACACCTCGCGGACACGCCTGAAAGTTGAACTACATTCAACTTTCTTGGCGTGCCCGCGCGACTAATTATTCACGTGATTCGAATCGGTCGCTTCGCCCGCGCGGGCAAAACGACCGTAATGGAAAATGGCCTTAACGCTTCAAAAAGCTATTGACATTTGTCGCGCCAACGAAGTCAGTTTAGAACAAGTTAAGTCCCCGACAAACGCGACAGATGGATTCACACCAGAGATAAATGCGTTAAAAGAAAGATCAACGTCCGGAACGTGATATAAACAAGAAAAAGAGATCCCAAGATCATAGACAAAATCTGTCAAACGATTATTCGAAAAGCCCAACGACAACTTGTACACGCGCGGTGTGGCGGAAAACACGGTAAACAACAACAATGTCCAGCGATAGGAGCTACTTGTCATAAATGCAAGAAACCTAACCACTACTCGAAGATGTGCAAGACTAGAGTAACAAGAGAAATGCAGGTTCATAGTCATGAAGCCGACGAGAGCAAACGAAATAACGACAGCGACAACGAAAGCAATGATAGTTTTTTCATTGGTACCATACACGCCCATGAAGACGAAAACAAATGGACAACATCGCTAAAAATAGACAACAAGAAAAACGTAAAGTTCAAAATCGATACTGGGGCAGAATGCAATGTTATTTCGAAGAAAACGTACGACCAATTGGATTTCAAGTCGTAAATCATGAAGTTCCAAACATACATTTCTAAATTTGGAATGTTGGGCGTGGAACTTGCAAAGCTAATTTCGCAAGTTGTTTACTTAAGTACCGAAGTACTGAACTAAAGTACTGAAGTACTAAACGAACTCGGAAGTTGTAAGTATGAATTTTAAAGTACGAATTCGTTTACAAGTGGCAAAAGACGATGCAAAAGACGTCTTCTATAATATACTGATATAGTAAAACACAAAAAAACAGAACTCGCCAGCACGTCTATTTTAGTACTTCAGTACTTTAGTTCAGCACTTCGGTACTTAAGTAAACAACTTGCGAAATTAGCTTTGCAAGTTCCACGCCTAACATTCCAAATGTGGAAACGTAATTGGAATATTCACAACAAATTTGGAAACCGCGTTTTGAAAAGTGACCGGAGATTTACAGTAAAACTTGTCTTCAGTTAACTGAATCTTGTAAAACGTGTGTTAACTGTCGATAAAAACGAATGTATATAGAGTCCAACAACCTCGTACCCAGGGCTTCTGGGATAATAAAAATCGGAACACCGATAAATGTATGTGACCGGAAGCGGAAGTAAAACTGCTGACTCGGCATATTTTTGCACAAGGAGCATAGATTAGAGAATGAAGGAGTGGAAGCTAAAATTGTTGCAATTATGATTAATTTGGACTTGTAAAGACTGGCTTAAGAATTCATACTAAGTATTTCTGAGCTATGATAGTGTGGTTGATCAAATTTTGATCAACTGGGAGTAATAGAGCGAGTTCAAGAGCCATTGACCCGAAAGACCTATGAAAACTATTGACGAAGTAATCTCGCGAATGCCGAATGCGAAATTCTTTTCAAAGCTAGACGCTACCCAAGGTTATTGGCAAGTGCAACTCGATGAAGAAAGTTCAAAGAAATGTACTTTTTATTCGCCATTCGGTCGATATCGTTGTAATCGTTTGCAGTTCGGAATTTCGTCTGCACCGGAAGTGTTTCAAAATATTATGTTTCAAATTTTTCATTTTTGACGGACACGAAGGAATCGAAGTTTATATTGTCGATGATATTTAAGAAATATAAAACACTTTCCGTGTTTACATACAGTTATATCAACACTCGTGGAAATTGGGAAAACTCGAAATTGTGTGAAAACACTCCGCCCGGAGAGGGCGGAGTGTTTTCACACAATTTCGAGTTTTCCCAATTTCCACGAGTGTTGATATAACTGTATGTAAACACGGAAAGTTTTTATATTTTTTTTATAATATAGCACAAAGAAATATAAAGTAACGATTAAAATAAAGTATTTAAAGAGCGGCGGGAAATTTTCCGTGTTTACATCGAGTTATGTAAACACGGCTCTCAGCCAATCAGCGTTGAGAGTTTGCAAATGCTATATTATAAAGAGATTTGTTAATCTGGGCCTGGGTGAAACGCAAGAACAACACGGTGAACGTTTGAAACAAGTACTAGAAATAGCTCGCGAGACTGGAGTCAAACTCAACAAAGATAAATGTGAAACTGGACTACAACAAGTCACTTAATATTTTGGACACATATTGAGTTCGAGTGGATTAAAACCGGATGCAGAGCCGGATGTAAACAAAGTTGAAGCTATGAAAACAATTGATAAACCTACAGACAAAGCACATTGCCAAATTTATCCCAAATTTCTCACATTTAGCTGCTCCTCTGCGCGTGTTACTTGAAATTCTAGAACACTGAATGGCACTGGGATGTGCAGCAACAAAACAGCTTTGAGAGTTTAAAACAAGCAATAACAAATGCACCTATTTGGAAGTGTTATGATGTAAACAAAGATGTGACTATTCAAGTTGATGCCAGCCCAGACGGATTAAGAGCTGTACTTTTACAGGATGAGCGAGCAGAATGAAAAGGAGATGCTGGCAATAACATTAGTGCGAACAATTTCATGACTATATTTTTGGAAAGAAATTGGTTACAGTACACACAGACCATAAACCATTAGAGTTTATCCTAAAGAAACCCCTTTATCAAGCACCATAAAGGCTCCAAAGAATGATCTTGAGGGCACAGAAATATTGCATTAATGTCCAGTATAGACCAGGGAAAGAGTTGCTGATTGCAGACACCCTAGCTATCCAGAGCCTGCCAGCAAAGCAAAGTCAAAGACAGCAACAAATGATTCGTCAAGCAGTTTTGAAGTAAATGTTATAGACATGTTATCAATGTCACAAGCAAAAGTTCAACTACTTCAGTCATCAACCAAGGCTGATAAAGATTTGAAAGAACTAAATCAATGTATCAAAGAAGGCTGGCCAATGGATAAATCCAAAGTACCAGGAGGGGCCAAGCCATTCTGGAACTATCGAGACCAAATAGTCGATCAAGAAGGACTATTGTTTAAAGGAAATAAAGTCATTGAAAAATGCAAACGTTGAGCTTGGGACATACTATTCTGGCCAGGTATGAACGCTGAGATAGAAGATCTTGTAAAGAAAAGCCAAGTGTGCCAAGACCACCAAGTAAGAAACATGAAAGAACCCCTTCATTCCCATGAAATTCCCTGGAGACCTTGGGAAATGGTTGCAACAGATTTATTTGAACTTGATGGATGTTCATATCTGATTCTTGTGGATTCCTATTCTGGATTTTTTGAAATTGCCCAATTAAACAGAACTAGAAGTTCTAGCATTCATTACCCACTGCAAGTCCCGATTTGCCCGCCATGGCATACCAGATAAGTTAATCTCAGATAACTGTCCACAGTTCGCAAGCCATGGATTCCTCACATTTGCACAAAAGTGTGGATTCAAAGATATTACATCAAGTCCCCATTTCCCACAATCAAATGGTTTAGCAGAACGTATGTACAAACAGCAAGCAAAGCAAGGAGGCACTGACCCCTATCTAGCCCCATTATCCTATTGAAACACTCCAGTTGATGGAGCACAACTCCAACCCAATGATTATTCTGGAGAAGAACAAAAACCACATTTAGGCCAGAGGTGGAAAAAGTACCGGATCCTGGGAACCTAGTTCCCAGAAATATTTTTGGATCTGAACTTTTGCAGAAATATTTTCACAGATGAGTAATTAACAAAACTTAGAGTATGCTCTAGTCTCGACTAGTAATTGTAATGCATTTTGTATTCACTATATCAAATGGAACACCACTAAATATCAAGAATCAGCACTCCAATCAGTCCAATGTCAAAATCAATCAATGATCATTGAACCTCAATAATTATTCATTTTGAGTCTGAAACCCAGGTTCCCAGAAAGAAAGAAATATTTTCCACCTCTGATTTAGGCATCATCGAACCAAAAACAGTTCAAGAAGAACTCCGCAAGAAGAAAGAGAAGAAGAACTCCGCAAGAAGAAAGAGAAGAAAAACAATAATTTGACCATTATTACACACCAAAGAACTTTCAGATCTTCAGCCAGGTGCTAATGTTCGATATGAGACAAACAATGGACTAAAACCAGCTGTGGTGATCAGGGGAAGAAAAGAGCCAAGATCGTACATGATCTGCACATCAAACTGCTTGGTACTGCGAAGAAACAGAAAACACCTATAGATATGAATCAACATGCTCGAACCAATTAAGGGACAGTGATCTAGATGACGACAATGTACCCGAGTACCAACACCAAGTACCAAATGACATGGTAGGCAGCAAAACGATCAAGAAGATGGTCAAGTGCCACAACTTTACAGAACTCGATGTGGTCGTACAAGTCGTAAACGCAAGATATCAAGCCAAAGAGATGAGAGAAAAGTAAAAAGACAAAAGAACACTAATCATAACATTTGATATCCTTTTAAATAAATATTCTAATGGTTGATATTGTTATTACTAACACCAATAACGAACTGTTTATAGTGATTGACATTTGAGGAAAGGACATTAGATCAATACCAGGTAAATAAGCGATCCCCTCCAGAAGAAGGGAGATGTGACATTTAGCTAGAATTATGACGTCATTCTGCAGGTATGTATGTGTCGGGATATAGTTAATAAAGGTTATTCAGTGGACTACACATGGCAGGTGTCTAGTAAACTCAATATTACACTTACCATTTTTAGATTTACTTGAGTCCTTTTAACAAGCTATAAAGTAAATATAAACAAAGAGACTGTTAAATATACTAAACTGGTACCAAAAAGCAACAACAACATCTATATTTTGCAGTGACACAGATGCCAGATCAGATCGTGTTGCATATATGAGTGCTGATGGAGTTTG